>NDXB01006322.1:0-18948 GCA_002631895.1 Agapornis roseicollis | reverse complement strand
TGAGGTGTCCCTGCTTATGGCAGGGGGGCTGGAACTGGATGATCTTAAGGTCCTTTCCAACCTTCACTATTCTATGATTCTATTTTCTCCATGCTTCAAAATGCCCACTACATAAACTAGCATCCCACTATATAAAATGAGCTATGGGAGGCCATACTGACCTGGCAACTTCAGTTCTACTAAAGAAAGCACTACAAGCAAAGTTACAATACTCATGACTAAGCTTCCAAGTACTAGCACCCCTGTGTCTGCAGAGGCAGCAATACTGTGATCAGAGCTGCTGACAGACTGGATGTGAGCATTGACTGTTTGTAGAGAAGGGGCACTGAAAGACAACAAAATAGCTGACAATCTGCTTTCTACACAACTTACTGTGCTTTGGACAGGCTAAAAGCTTGCCTCGTAGCACAGCACTCTCTAGATGCTCTCACTTTGCATTTCTTTTTGTGACACAACCAAATTATTAGTAGTTCTCCTTCCCAGAACATGAACTCTCTGGGAGTCCTTCCAGCAGGGAAAAAGAATGCAGTCAGTGTCTATACAGCATAAACTACCCCTTCGTGGTGAAGGAGGAGGCATTTAGAAGCAACTAAATCTTTGTTCTCTCTGTTTAAGAATCAGGTGACTGATTAGAGCTATCCAAGCAAGTAGCCAACTGATGCAATTTCTTTCTGGATCTGACTATTTCCAACAGGCTTTGCTCACACTGCAGAGAAGTTTAAGAAGATTATGCATTCCAAGCACTGTGAATGCATAATTTGCAGGTATTTACACCACTGCCAAAGAGGAGAAATGTCCTTTGAGTCTTCTTGTAACTATGAAGGAAATACTTTCTTTTCTACACAGGGCTTCCCAAAATAAGAAGAATGAGCCCCACGTTCAGCTCTACTGGAAACTGCGGGGGGGGGGGCGGGGAGGCCGACTGACACAGTATTCAGGTAACTGAAATGTACATCTCAGAAATCCTGGTGGACAGACAGCACAAAAAGAGAAGCTGAACATCTTAGTTTGCTCAGTGGTAAGGAGAGAGCATAACCCTGCTCTGTAGCACTTGGGTTTGACAGATTCACCTGAAAATTAACTTCAGAATAACATTTTTCCTATGCATCTATATTAGAATTGTGTTGACTTGTTACCTCCCTGCAACACAGACACCTTTTGTTTTAAACACCTCTTAGGAATGAATGCATTTTTCCTTTAGAAAGTTCATAAAAATAGAGAGGGGGTTGGGTTGGGTTGGGGGGTTCTTTGCAGTTCTTTTACTGTGTTCAAAACTCATTTACAACTTACAACTTCATCCTCAGAAAACATTTTATGAACTCTATTTTGCATTTGGACCATGTGAAAACATGCTAAAACCCAGTACAGACAAGAACCTGCTTGAGATACACAGTGGTAACCACTGGTCCACTTAAGGAAATACTCATCCATGTACGTGTTAATGAGTGAAGGAAAAGATGTTTGGATGAGTATTTCAATAATAGTAAATGGTAAATAGGTTGATCAAAACACAACAGGTTACCATACTGTGCACTTGGGGATCAGTTATTCAACATTACCATGAGAGTACACTTCTAATCAAAGGCACAACTTACTTGGTTAACTTATGGCCTTTCATTGCTATGAGGAAATTTCTCACCGTCTCAGGAGTCTGGTATCTACAAGGTGTTTTGGAAATGTACTTCAGGGTCTGCAACAGACAGAGAGAGAGTATTTGTTATTTCACAGTTACTCTTTGATTTACTGGCTGTGTATGGAACAAGCTGGTATTGGAAAGTCTCCTCAGTATTACCCACAAAAACTGGAAAAGTCAGTTCCAGTCCTTGGGGTTTGGTTTCTCATTTAACAGTGGGATGTGCTGTCATAGATGACACAGATCACTCACACACTTCTACCTTCAGTAAGCCTATACTGATATGTGCTGAAGGAGTAAGAAACAGGCAACAAGTAACTACAACTTTATGTGATGGAAATGACATTAGTACTTATCCAGGAAGCCCCAGCGAATTTATTCTGTAATGACATGAACCAACCAGCTCATTACACATCCAGGTGAGAATTACAGCTTTGACTATTCCCTCTGTGTCCCTGGAGGCCATTCATCTCATCTCTTCAAAGCCCAAAGTCACATGTTGAAGAAGAGCACAGGAAAGGAGTGAGTTTTAGCTCTGTCTACTAAAAAACCACCTGCTGTGGTGACAGAAGACGCTTGCTTTCTTGACTTGAAATGATTTTACGTGATGCTAAGACTGTGATCAAGACATAGTTACAGCTGTGCTGAACAGCATCGCTCACATTGATTTCTTTTAAAACCAACAAACATTTACTGTCAAAGCTAGATTTAAGTTACCAGATTTGTGGTGCTTATTTCTTTGTTGTTGGTTTGTGGGTGAGAGGGTTTTTTTTGTTTTCAAGCAGTAACACTTCAGACAAGTTTGATACTATTCATCCTTAAAACCATGTTACCTTGTGCCAAGCTTTCACATGCTCATTGCCAGGGATACTCTCACTGCCAACCCATAAATAACTCACTAAGCTCTCCAATCTATGGATGTTTTCATCCTTCATATGCTATTTGGCAATACTTTCTGAAAGTTCATTGAAGCAGGTTGGATGGGTTGTCATGAACATCTGCAACAACTACGAGAAATGCTTATCTGACAAGACAACTCATCTTTGCTCCATCTTTTGCATGTAACACCCACCAACCCCAGCTAACTGTTGCAGCACATGTTACATCTGCTTGCTTTGTTTAAAACAACAGGACACCCAGCAGACAGATAATACATAATGTAACTTGACATGAGTAAAAACCAAACATCTGTTGATAAAAACTCCACACAAATTCCAATTCACAGCTGTCTTTTCAGTGGAAACAGCTTAGAATCTTGCTGAATATTGCTTGTTGCTGGGATTAGAGCCCAAAATGGAAGTTGGAAATAATGCCCATCAATGGAAAAGTCAAGGAAATCCTTGCATTGTCTGCATTGTGTGCATCAGCAACTGCAGGATTTAAGACTATTGTCAATATTTGGTTTGCATTAAGGAAGCAAATCTTCACCTGTTGGTACTGCACAGCTATACATAAAGCTTAAAAGTACCAATACAACTGACTCCTGGTGCACTTACTGGATGGCAAATACAGAGACACGTGTAGTAGGACACCACATGCACGGACTGTCTGTAACAATAATAAACCCCCCTACAATTCTACATGGTAATCTGAGTTTCTTTCTTAGGAAATGTTATATATTTGTATTGGAAAGTCAGAGGCCAAAAAGCAGCACCAGTATTCTCAAAGCAGAAAACAACTGACTCTGGTTAAAAATGAGCTATAAGATCAACTAAAGCAAATCAGAAAATAGGCAAATGTATTTCCAGTGTATTTCCATTCAAATCCGTTATCATTTTAAAAAGCCAGGTAAAACAAAACAGACTCCAACATCACAGGATAAACCATCCTACCACACAGGTAGAGAACTGAGGAAATATGAATCACTGGTATTCTTAAGCACAGGGTTCACTTGACTGTTAAAAACTATATTTAAAAGCACAATAAAGTGTTAGATACCCCTTCCTTTCTACAAGCCCTGCCTAACCTTTTCCAGACAAAATGAAGTTGTTACTCACCAATAATGACTGACACTACATCATATTGTCACATAATACAATTGCTTAATAGGAGTCATTTTCTTTTCCAGTTTAGTCTTTCTTTAGCAATTTCAAATCAATTAAAGTGCTGGACATACAGCAAACCAGAGCTCCAGTTTAGTAAGCTTCACCTAGTTATTTCACTACCAGTGGATACAAGCCTGTCCACAGCTCATGAAAACATACTCAGCATGAACAAAGACAATCAAATTCTGGTTTTCTTTCAGTCAGATATAAAGCAAATATACCTAGAGTGTACATCAGCTTCACTCCATGCACAAAAGCAAGCTTCCTATAGGTACTTAACACATAGCAATGTAATAAAACGATTAAAGCTTTAAGGTACCTTCTGACAGCATATACTCACAGGATCTTTCTCAGTTGTTTCAAAGCAGTACAGGAAGAGACTGTTTGTCTCCATGAAGATTTAAATTAGACTTTATGTAAGCCCCTATTTTGTTGAATATGAGGCTTAGGAATTACAACCCTGTACCTTTTCAAACAAAGCCAGAACTAAAACCAAACAAAGCCGAGGTCAGATCTTATTCACATGAGTAGTTTTGCTGCTCAACAGGATTACTCATGCAAGCAAGGCAAACTGCTTTCAACCCGCTGCTAATCGTGGTGCTATTCATGCAATTCTCCAACACAGACACAACAGGTCACACTGCAAGTCTGTATTGAAGTTGCTCATTTGAGATTTCAAATGTTCCTACTTGTATCATACAATTTTAGAAGATCTTCCTAGCAATAGATTAAAGACCCATCACCAGTCTGACATCCAACTCACGTTGCCATCTGAATATATGATTTGGTTATTCTTTTGACAAAAAGAAGAAAAATAGTTGGAAATTAGCAGTTTATTTCTGTTAATACAGAAAACACCATACGTGACCTGTGCCTCAGCTTTGGAATCATGATTACATGGTGCCATCAATTCATCGGATGAAAGAAAGTTCTGCTCTGCATCTTAAAAGGAGAGAATATTTGGACTAATAAGAAGAAAAGAAGTCACAAAACTAAAGCTGTTAAAAAACTGTTGTGACAGATTTTAGTAAGAGCAGCCTCTGCTCCAATAGTGCAGGCAGCTACAACCTGAGCAAACTGACCATAGGAAAGTGGCAAATACAGCATTTAACTGTGGTTTTGACAGGGGAGATTTGATATAAAATTATTAATATACAGACCTAAGGATGTGACCTGCTCCAGTCTGGGCTAATCTGCAAAGGAATGTCACAGTGCTACTCACTTCATACATGATCGTGTTCAGATTCTGCTGACCAGAGCTCTGCTTGTTTTTCCCACTCTCTTTGCGCTGCTGCTTGAGATCAGTGAGTAACTGGAACACCTGAGGGAAAAAATGGAAGTATTTGAGAGCATTTTCCCAGGAAAACAGAAATGGACAATGCAAAATCCTATCAACCAAACAAAAATACTGTGCCTTCTTTGGTGAAGAATGCACCAGCAATTGTAGTGAAAAATGTTTCGGCACCAGAACGATGAAAAGGTATGTAAATGGATTTTTAGTAACAGATTTTCAGCACTTGTTAAGTGTTACCCAAGAGCTCCAAAGGAGAAGTTGCCAGGATGAATCCATTCTACTTGTTTATCTTATGTTCTGAACACGGTTGGGTCATACCCTGCTGTACTGGCACAGAGCTCCCATTTAAATATGAGTGATGCTTGAAGCGAACTGTCACACAAGCTGATGGCCCTACTGGATTTGTTACAAGAGATGGACCTATAATATTAAAGGGATATGTATTCCATCTCACAGAGATGCAATTTTACTTTATCTGCAAAAAAAGTAAACTCTACAACTGTCAAACTGCCAAGAACCAACTAAATAAAGGCTTGACTCCATCTAAAGATGCTCCAGAGATTAGTGATCCCATTTTAAACTCCAGTGGAGTTATTCATAATAGTAAATGTTACAGTGACCAGCACAGTGTTATGGTATGGTAAGCCACAAAGATTAAATTAGCTCCCCATTTCATCATAGCAATGGAATACGAGCAGCCATTCCTGAAAAGAATGTGATAAAGTTATCGTCACATGTATGATACAGTGATTATTAATGTAGGAACAAGATTTGAAGTCTGAAGGCAAGGAAGATGTTTTGATGTTTGCAACTGTGCTTTGTCAACTTCGTTGCAACACCACAACATCTTTACTCATCATAGCTACCTCCACAGCAACATGTTGAGACAGCATCACAACGACTCTTTGGTTCCCATATTAAAGCACGTTAGGTTGACACTTCTTCAGATGTTTTGCTTCAGGCTTTACAGTATATCAGGAGCCAATATCCACAGCAAAGGAACAGACCACTTTTTTCCATTCATCCCTTAGTTTTTAATTAGCTTCATTCAAGATCAGGATAAGATCTCTGGATCATATAAGATATCTTGATCATATCAAGATCCATGACAAACTGACAAGTCCATAGAGGTAAGAATACAAACATTTCTAGACAGTGAGAAATAAGAACATAACCTGCAATCCCTTTATACTAAATCTTCTGTGAAACAGGAACACCCGTCAATCCTGACTTGAAAGCTAAAGCTCCAGTTAGGAACTTTTACCTAATATATGAAGAAAATGTAGCCAGTGACACCAAAACACAACATAACAACTCATAACTCACACAAGAAATTTAGGCCTGGAACATAAAACACGTCAATCCTGAATACTTCTTTCAAACACCACTTTCTGAGCAAAATATTACCTCAATACAGGTTAGCTATGCCAGTCAAATTGCAACTGAAAAGAGGAGCAAACAGAAAGCTATCACTAGTTTCACGGGAATCAGTACTTTGAAGAGCAGTGAAAAGCCATGCCCCAAAAGCCTATAGCTGCAGACACTGCAAATCCCTTCCTGTAAAGAATGAAAAACTGCATATGTGACAACTCTGCTGTGAAAGGGAAATGAGAAATAAGCACTCTCATCAGTACAACTTCATTTTCCACTTCCTTTTGCTCTTTTCCAACACACATGGTACACTCAACAACAAAAGGACTCAGGTGAAGAAAGTTCTGACCGAAGAGCATGAAGAATGGATTCTGCAATTCTCTCTATTCTGGATCACACCTTTAGGACACGTATAGCTTTTACATAAAGTGGCTGCCATCACTTGAACCTTAGCAGACAATAATATCCATATTCCAACAATATCCCAGCACATGAAGAAGAAGGAGGCAGAGATGATTTTGCAGTAAATAATCTCTGAAATACCTGATATTTCCCTTCAATAGTAGATGGCTTTAACAAACAGCACCTAATACTAGTTTGGCTGACAAAATATCATCTATTTCTCAGGCAAGACAGTTCTTTCCAAGGGAGTCATTAAAGCCCCTCTAACAGTCCCCAGATGCTTGCTCTGCTGTCCACAGACAGATGCAGCTCATGATAAAACATTTCAAGATTGATTTCAGAAGAGATGGAAACAGCTGTGCAGCACTCACGCTTCAGTAACAAAATAATACAAAGCCAAAAATTACATTCATGAACAAAGCACTGAAAGCTCTCCAATACCTGACTGAGGTTAAGCCAACAAGAACACTACATTGCTATTTGTTTCGTGTATGCCAATATTCATTGTTTGTTACAACAGGGCACTGTAACCTCCTTGTAGGTCCGGACTAAGGGACATCACTGGCTCCTAGGAGCACTTATCCTGAATAACACATGTCAGATGAATAACGTATGCCAGGTGTCATAACACTGCTTCAGCCTTCCTATAATCTAACGTGCTTTGGAAGATCTTTACAAGAATACAAGCATTCAGGGCTGTAAGACTGCATTTCCAGTAGCACTGGCTTTCATTCAACTATGCATTAATAAGTTGCAGGTTCTTGGATGATGCTGCACATCACAAGGTTAAAGTTAAATACAAAACAGTGATTCTAGCAGCAGCCATCTGTGAAAAGTTTTCTGCAAGAGTTTTTATTTGCAATATTAAAGACACTCCCGTCATCAGTGTGTCACTCACTCAGTGCTATATTGGCTTGGCATAAGATTAAACTAAAAACTAAAAGAGACCTTGGATACTGCTGCTCAGACACATGGGGGTCAACACGCCCCATTTGGGACCCAATGCACCATATGCCACACAAAGCACCACTGAATCTAGTGCACTCGCCCAACTGTGCAAGTGTTTAAAGATGTGGAGAATCAAATTCTAAATGACAACCTACCATAAACAAGAGGATTCAGCAAAGTAACCACACAGCAACAGTGTCAATACAACAAGGCTGAAGTTTAAACTACTGGCATTCTACGTATCTGCTTCTCATCCATGTTTGTATCTGGTTTTATAGATTTGGGACCAAACTAAGAATAATACAACTTATTACTGGTAAAAACATTTCCAGACCTTCTTTAAAAAGCTTTTTTTCTTAAAACCAGATCAAATGCAGGGGGTTAGAAATTACACACCAGTCTTGCTGATTGCCACTGGCAACTTTCAGCTACTACAGGAGTATCCAAGTGACTGATGACAGCTTTAAAGTGCTGGTTTAAAACCAGAACGCAGCTAAACTTACCTCAAAGTTACTGAGCAATGCAGCATTCGCATCCTTCCTAAAAGGAATAATAAAAACAATTACTTATATTCCAAATGAAACTGTGTAAAGGTTTCCTTGGCTGCTCGCACATTCTAACACAATAGACACTGTTTCTGTGAAGTGCTGCCCTCGCTGAAAATAGTTTTCCATACATATTACGTAAATATATTTTGCACACTATGTCCCCTAAATCATAATACACTCGCACAACATAATCTGTTCACCCAGCCACTCTATTTTATTCACTCGCCCAGTTCTACACACTAAAACCAAACTGCCTTGCTTCTTCCTCACAAAAAAACACAAAGACCTCTGGTTTTATCTGAATAAAGAGTGATGGAAAATATAATCCAGATTACACATGCTAGATATTTGTCAAGAACACAGATACTTACTATTTTAGTACCACAGACATATGTGTGTGTATAAATACGGCACTGTATTTACACATACTGCTCCGAGAAAAAAACCCCTCACTCCGTTTCCCCTTTATTACAGAACCATCGAATCAACCAGGTTGGAAAAGCCCTTTAAGCTCATCCAGTCCAAACCTTCCCCAGCACTGCCAAGGCCACCACTGCCCCATGGCACTGAGGCCTCGTCTACACAGGGTGTGAACACTTGCAGGGACAGTGCCTCCAGCCCTGCCCTGGGCAGCCTGTTCCAATGCCTGAGCACCCTGTGGGGAAGGAATTGCTCCTAATATCCAATCTAAGAAGGAATTGTTCTAATATCCAACCCAAACCTCCGCTGGTGCAGCTTGAGGCTGTTTTCTCTTGTGCCTACTCCTTTATTAGCATCAGGCAATGCTGAGAGTTTCCTATGCTCCACCAACCGAACAACTGCCCATTATTTCTGTCCCAGTTAAGCAAGAATCCTTATCCACTGCTGGTAGGCTGCGTGCACCAAGTTAACACTCATTGTGCCTCTATTACTACCACACTTTGTAATTTTATATTTTTAAACGCAAAAAAAGGGAGAAAACCTGACCCAGAACACCCTATATTCCCCGAATAACACGTTCTGCTGAGCAGGCAGCAGCCCCAACAACAGACAGCTTCATACAAAAGGAAATAAAGGCCTTTCTCAGGTCTGTGCAGCAGCTTCTGAAAAAAAAAGGTACCATGTATTGTTAAGCGCCATTAACTGTTTGAATAGAACTGTCACGTTCATCACTTTCAAACGAGTTCAATGCGTCCACAAACTTCCACAGGTTCCATCATTGTTTTTAAATGAAAAGGACCTTGTGAAATACGCTGAGATGAACTTCAACTTCCATTCCGCTGACTCGAGTGAAACTTCAGGCAGTGAGCTCACACACGCATTAGCTTTCATTCATGTTTTACAAACCATATAGCTTTTGTTGTTAGGTAAACGCAATCCTCCAGAACGTTTGCATTCAGGCTATCGCTACAGAAATCCCTATGGATCAAAGACATTCCTTGTTAGAAAAAATAGCGCCATAGAAGGATGATATAGGGAATTACTCAGTGAAGTGAAAGGGTCATATAAATACATCAGCATACCAGTGAGACTGTGAAAGTTATCTGAAGGTAAATAATTCAGGCAATTGCTTCCTTTTTAATCCAAAAACATTATCAGAGAGAAAACCACTTATTTCTTCTTCTAACAATGGACAGCGAGTGAATCAGTCTCAAACCTTTTTCTTGTGCTGCATTATCGCAGTCATAAACTGATCAACAAGACCTTGCATTCAGCTTCCAAAACATCTGCAGGACTTACAAGTAGAAACACCCTGTTCTTCAGTGCTAACTCCCCTGAAGCAGCTGCTGATTTTATCCATTCAGAAAACAAGGCATTATAAATGCTGAATTCCAGTGTGTGTTTTTTAAATAGTCAGCTAAACAGTCTGCTTCATTTTTATGATATTAAGCCTTCATGTTAAGCTATAATAAATAGGAGACTTCATATTAAGCAATAATAAATAATAAGACTTAATATAAAGCAGAGAGGAAAACAAGTCATGTTAACACCAAATGTATAAACTCTTTTTAGACTCTTTAACTAAGTAATATTTGCCCAAATCTGAGTCCAAACCAAAATATTACTGAGAAGGTAAAAATACAAGGAAAAGTATCCCAGAATATGGCATCACACCTCTCAAAGTATCACTGCCCCTTCATGGTTTTAAATCTACTACTGAAAATATGCTGCACATTTAAAGCACAATGGTTTTTGGGGGGTTCTTTCCTCTAGTAGCAGATACTTCTGACATGGTATGAACTTAAGAGAGGTTTCCTTAGTTGCAAAGCTTCTCTCTATGAAGGCCACCAGGCGAGAGGCAAAAGATTAGGAAGATTAAATGCCAAAAGCAACTGAGGTGCAAAATGGACTAAACTGTTCCATTCCAAAGAAAGGGACATTCACCCAAAGCTCAGGAATTCAGCCCCCATGTCTTCTACTCTGATGAGCCTTCTTATTGGTACTAAAAGAAGCAGCAGCAGTAAAATAAGTTGGGCTACTCAAGGTAATAAAACACAAATTGATGCATAAAAATCAGGGTATCGAAAGCATCTTTCTGAGCAAGGCAAATCCTGCCCTTCCTCACATGCAAAAGCAACTTTTGGCCTGTGCATGTTTCACAGCATCTTTCAGTATACAATGACAAGAACAGCTCATTTCCCTGCAGGCTGTTACTCACGCTAAGACTAACAGAATACAAACCTGTATTTCAATGGGTATTTCCTATTTATTATCTATTTCTGCATTTTATGTAAAGATTTGATTATAATAATACAGAAGATTTAATGATAATGAAACACCCGTGGATAACATGAACTGCAATAGCTCAGCCGACTTTGGTGGACGCTGACAGACATCCCTTGGGACTCGTACCCTCCGTGCTCCTATTCATGAGAAACAAGTACCACGTATGCATATAGAACCACACAAGATAACAAGCTCCACAGAACTCATGAGAATGAGTTTCTATGCTTCAAACCAGCTCAAACCCTATTGTTTTGTGCCTGGGTGATGGTAACAAGACACACATATAGTGCTGTCAGCTTCAGAAGCCAACACCACTTGCTGCCTAGGGGTGGCTGGGTAACTACCTCGACTATCACCTAGCCAACACTTTGACTGCCTCTCTTGTCTGCTGATGCACGCTATCACATCATGAGGGTTGGAGGTGGCCTCTGGAGATCATCTTAATCAACCCCCCCTTAGGTTTCCTCCTTCCCCAGCATATTTGGCTCCCACAATGAGCTCTTCACCCAATGCCCACAGGAATAACGCGCTCCCCAATGCTGAGGATCCACGTTTCACCTCTCCAGAGCAGGGCAGAGAAGGGAGCCCAAGGAGACAGGAGGGGAGAGGAGACAGGGACTGAAGGCAGGGGCCAGCCTGAGCCACGGTGCCTTTTGCCCCAGCAAGCAGATGCTTTGGCAGTCTATTTAAGGTGAAACCCCTTCAGTTTCTCAGCAGGACGCCTGAACACACTGCTGGTTATAAGGGTGTTAAAGGCCCCATATACGCCCCGTACACCACATAGAAATACCCCCACACAACCACACTGCTGGTAGGCCCATACAGCTACACAGAGTGACTTTTGACACGGGCATGTAGTGACAGGACAAGGGGGATTGTTTTAAACTGGCAGAGGAGACATTTCAGTCAGACATTAGGAAGTTCCTCCCTGTGAGGGTGCTGAGGCGCTGGCACAGGGGGCCCAGAGAAGCTGAGGCTGCCCCATCCCTGGCAGTGCTCAAGGCCAGGTTGGACACAGGGGCTTGGAGCACCCTGCTCCCATGGAAAGGGTCCCTGCCCGTGGCAGGGGTTGGAGCTGGACGAGCTTTAAGGTCCCTTCAACCTAATCCAGTCCGGGATTCTATGATCCAGCGATATCATACACCCCACAGGCAGCCTATACACATGCACCCCAAAACACACATCACCGCAAGCACATATATTCATACATATATATATATAACCCTCACACACAGCACACACAGGCCCATATGGATGTAGCCACGCACCCCCCCTGCCGCCACGACAGGCCGCGGCCCTGCCCCTTGCCCTCCCCCGCCGCTCCTTACACCTCCATCTTGTCGGCCCCGGCCGCCGCGCTCAGAACTTCCCCTTACTCCGGTACCCGCTGTCCGGCCGGAGACGGCGAGGGGAGTGCGGGAGAGACCGGGTTGAGCTGCAGGAAGTTTTGGCTGCTGTGACGGAAGCGGAAAAAGGAAGGAGAAAGAAGGGATGCAAGAGGAAGGGAACGAAAACATCAACTGCATTGGCCGGGAATCGAACCCGGGCCTCCCGCGTGGCAGGCGAGAATTCTACCACTGAACCACCAATGCCTGTGATGAAAACCGAGTTTGCACCCCCTAACTTGTAACTACCGCGGACAGATGTGAGTGCTGTCGAAATATACTCCGATCCTGGCAATTACCTGCGGCCAAGTATGACGAGGGGGAAACAGTATTGTAAGAGGCCCTTCCGAACCAAACCTAGTCATGTGCAATACAGTAAGGCTGAACTAGTTGTAGAATACTCCCATCACCTTTTAAAGGACCTGTATATAACCTAATCAAGGGCATCAGTGTCATATGCCTTTTCCTACCATCACTTCTTCCCCATTTAATTTAGGTGCTGTTAAGTTATTCAAGAGTCCTTTTCATTCTGTAAGAAAACTGAAGATACTTCATTGAATGCAGATAGCTGAAAATCCAATTGGCTACAGCAAGGGAAACGGTGTGACCCAGAGCCAGAATTAATTAATTAATTAATTAATTGTGCCATTATCTCTCACGCTCCAGTTTATCTCCAAACCCAGCAACACTCCCTAAGGAGCCCCATTCACTTGTTGGCAGCTGGGCTGTAAGAGTAAACTAGGGAACCAAGTGGGTTAGACTTGTGGTCACAACCTCTGTCCTGCAATACCAGCACAAAATCCACCAGCCATTTAACTCTCCGCAGTCACACCACAAGGAAGTCCACTCCTACTTTTGGGATTTTACTTCTCCTTGGGATGTTGTAAATCCTAAATCAATTCTGAATAATGTGAATAAACTGCAGTGCTTCAGAAACGGGTCTTAGTGCAACAAACTACTCCAAGCTCTCCAGGAACCATTGTCATCAAATCCCTAAGTGCTAGGCAAAGTTTGAAAGCCTCCTGCAAAGCTTTTTCAGCCCTTTTCTGCTGAAGACCCTTAAAAAGGCTTTAGTGGACATGTGGGCCCCATCATGCACAGATTGTGGTACAGGTAGAAATGAGCTGTACCCCAGAATCATTTGTCATGGAGTCCTATGGGAAAAGAGCCATGGGAAGGTCTTCAGACTGCAGACTGAAAGCTGTTGGTCCCACTCAGTGGATAGGAAGTAACAGATGCTGGCGTTTTGCATGTCAGGATTAAGCAACATTGTAAATTGGCCAAAACCTGCACAGCAAATGCTCTGTAACTTCTCTGCCATGTTTCAAACCCCACACATGAAACTGCCTGTACACCAGCTCCCAGCCAGGCTAAAGTGAATAAAGAAGGGAAAGGATGTCAGCTTTCATTTGAAAAGATGGCATTTTCCAAGGCTATCAAACTTCAGTTTTTTCCAGCAATCTACACATCCTTGCCTGCCTCTCATCACTCCTTCTAGACACAGCTTCAGAATCTTCAGCATACGACTTTCATTCCTCTTTCACATCCCCTCTTTCTAGCTCTCCCCATCACCAATTTATCATCTTTATTTTAACTGGTTCTCCAAAAGTTTCATTCCAGGCCTTTGCTGCTGTAGTCTTTTACAATCCATGATGATCATGCCTGATCACAGCAGCTGGGATAAATGAGCAACCCACAAATGCCTCTCTCCACAGCTAGTTATTTAAACAGAGATATTCTTCCTAAGTATTTTCCAATGGAGACATACATGTCAGGGTGTAAAAACATATACATGGAGCAGCTACAGGTCCATGTGAGGGAGAAGGGGAATATCTCAGAGAGAACTCCTTATCTTCATGCACAACTTTTCAGGAGATGACAATTAGTGCAGTTCACTTTGTTCTGAATTGCTGCATTTTAGGTGTTAGACAGTTATGCTACACCATCCATAGGGAATGCAGACATAGGTTTTACTAAATGTGCTTAGCATGTCAACATTTTAAGCATTGGCTTGCGATTGTTACCAGTAAGGCTTGGTGAGAGAGGGGCCTCGGTATTAACTATTGAAAGCAGGGGGCCTAGTAATTGCTATTGAAAGCAGATCTGCGGGGTATTTGTGTTCTTTGTCATGAAAGATGTTTACTGGATTCAGCATTTCGCTGAGCACCATTTAGTGTCTTTTTTTTTTCTTTTACATTCAAAATTCATTAAACAAAGTTGGGTTTTTTCTCCCAACAGAAAATGTCAGCACTGCTCCACACCAGTGCAGCTGACGGTGCGTTTGAGCAGTGCTTTCAGCCCACAGAGCTTTTAATCTTGTCCTAAACCAAAATGACAGTTAAAAAAAGGAAGGTTTTTAAAGCAGGTGCACTGCAGCAGTGTCTGCATCCTTTTTCTTCCCTGGATTCAGCTATGAAAGTGAGTCCTAATATGAAAAATGGACTTCTAGAAACCACCAGAGCGCTCTTTGGAGCGGCACTCCCCAGGCATAGCGCTCTTCCAGCAACAAGTGCACTCAGAAAGGAATAGTAAGGCTGTGACTGGTGACAAAAGCAGGCACAAATAAAGTTCAAAACTTTGAGGACATTCAAATACATTTAATTAAACATCTTCAGGCTGCAAAATGGGCAATTTACTCTCTAGTACTACCTCACTGTATCTCAGATTAGAAAAGGAATATTGTAGCTGGGAATATCGATGCATGAACGATGTGCCACAAGGGAAAATAAGTGGAAGACCTTTCTCTTAGGCCTTCCTTGGTTTTGAACCTTGGGGTGGGGATTTAGGGGTTAATCTTCCTCTTTCACTAAGCAAATCAAATATTGAAAGAAGATGATGGGAAGTGGAGAGCCATCCAAACCAAATCAAATTGAGAAGTCAGTAATGAGAGTCCATTCCAGTGTGCATTAGAAACCTATTTTGCAATGCTATTTCACTGTCTGACCTGCAACAAAATCCAGCTCTCCAGTTCCAAGCATCTTTAAGAAGTGCTATTTCTTCAATGTTGAATTTACATTAATGACTTCTGCTTGGGAGTTTCATTTCCATTCTTATTATGAAAATACATTCCTCTGTATTCTACATTGCTTATTTTACAGAAAGGATAGTTATTGCCTATTTCATCTAAAAATGGGGAAAGGGAGACTGAATAACCTCCTAGGCTACAAACTGGGACAGGAGTTAAGCAGCATGCTATAGGCAAACTAATCCCTCTGAAGTTTGCTGAAGACACAGGAATAGTGCTGACAGATCCCATGTGAAAGCACACGTCCTTGCCACATGTAGTATCAGACACAGATTAATAAGATCTTACTGACATTGATGTGCTCTGGTCACAAATTCAGTGTTACTGTTTTCCCAACACATCAGCGATCTCTTGTCCATGCCCAGAGAAAGGCCAAGGAGACTCCTAAAGGGTGAATAAGGCCAGAAAAATGGTAAAAATGGGGGGTTTCACAGCTGGAAGGTACATAGTCACAAATGATCTTTCCTAATGATCCATGACCCAAGTGTAAAAAGGAAAAGGAGGTGAGTTGCAGAACTGAGAGAACAGCAGAAAAGGACAAGTGGGTCAGTTAAAGGAATGAAAAGAACCCAATAAAACATGGATGAGAAAGCTGGAATAGGGTTCCTGAGCTCTGTGAAAGGTTTGGAGCATGCAGATATAAAAATATTATACTATATTAGTGTACTCAGTATGGCAAACCTGCAAGCAGAAAAGCGCTCAATGTGTGAGGTGCTCATGAGGAATTGGGGCTGAGCTGCAGCTTTACAAGTTGCTGCTCCCAAAGCTCTCTTGTACTTTAAACTGGTTCTTTACTTCTATGATAGTTGGGGTTTGATGAATTTAAGAGACAGGCTCCTTGCCGAGGCTTCAGAGAACCTCACACCCCACTTCCACAGCCTAAGGCTCACAGGAACCTCTTTGTGAGAGTGACCCCATGCAACTAGTGACAGCAAAGGGAGTCCCACAGCCGGAGCTGCAGCATCCTTCCAGGAGGGGTGAAAAGCCTCATCCACATGAAAATGGGAAAGAGCAACTAGCTCCCAGCTATCCTGTTCTTGTGTGTTTGCTGAGGTGGCAGTGGGGATAGAGCAACAATGATCCATCATCATATCAACTCCTGTCAAAGACTGCTCATTAGAGGGCTATGACAAGGAGTGATGTGGTTCCTTCAGTATAACGATATCCCCAATAAAGGAGCCGACCTATCCATATACAAGACACTCCGGCACTGCCAGAGCACTGCCTCAAGCTACTCCAGTAACTTCACTAACAAGCAACATGAAAGCATCTCTCCCAACCCTCCTCCCTGTGGCCACCCTGCATCCAAAGTCGCTTCTCTCCCTGACTTGCTCATCACCGAACAGGGGCCGGAGAAAACTGGGGGGTAGGAGCGGGGCCGGTCCCGGGGACACCCCGCCCTGACGGGGCGGGACGAGCCGCCAGCCCCACGCACAAGCGGGTAAAAGCGGGCGGCGAGGACAGGGAACAGCGAGCGACCGGGACTGAGCTGCGGAGCAGGTGAGCGGGGCCAGCACCGGGCACCGGGACCAGGATTGGGACCGGCAGGGGACCGGGCACCGGGCCCCTCATCTCATCTCATCTCATCTCATCTCATCTCATCTCATCTCATCATCATCTCACCTCACCTCCCTGCGCTGTCCCACAGGTCGCACCAGTTGCGGTATCACTGCCGGAGCAAGCAGAACATCGTCCGCAATGGCAGGCGAGGTGAGGGTGAGCTTTGCTTCTCTGGAGGGGTGGTCTCGGGGTGCTCTGGCAAACAGGCTCAGCTGCATGATAACCCCACCACTGCAACCTGCCCTGCTGACCTGAGTGCTTCTCTTCTTGATTTGTTTTCCAGGGTTCTAAATGGGGAAGGGGACAGCAAACATATTTGTTGCAATAGTTGCAATGACCCACCTCTGATTCCGGCAACAGCCCACAGTAGTTGGGATATACTTGGGTACCTCTTCCCCATTCAGCACTCAGCTCCCAGCACTCGTCTTTCACGCCCCATCCCCTCTGCCATTCACTCCGGGAACTGGTTTCTCAGCCAGGAGCTGCAAAACATCGCTTTTTCAATTCTAATTGAATTCCAGTTCCTCACAGCTCCTACTGACAAAGCCGCTTCAAAACCGGGATCATCAGCGCCCTGTGACTGCGCCCTGACTTCCACGGGCTCTCTCCTTGCTCTCCTCTCGGGTTCTCCTCCCCTCCTCGGTTCAGTCCCTACGGAAGGGGTTGCTCGGGGCTCGGGTCCCCGGCTCCGCCGCTGTCCATGGTAGCGAGCGCGCTGCGCAGCTCCGCGCTGCTCCAGAGACCTTGTGCAGGGTATTGGGGCTGGAGGGGGGGGTGTTCTTCCCTTTCCTCTTTAGTCGAACATTTCTAACACCAAAAGGGATCCAGACCTCCTTTTCTGCAGTCTGCACATTAACCAGTTTTCTGCTAATTTTATACCAAATCTTGCAAGCACCTCATGGAGACTGGAGATGCTTCAAACGGTAACTTCAGACACTTCATAGTTACAGGAGTGTTTTAGAGGATGTGGCTTGTGCTGGCCCACAGCTCTTTGTCAACTGTTTCGTTACAGGCTCTGTCAAAGAGTAGGGGCTTAAAAACTATTATTCCAAGTAACAGTAGGTTTCATTATACAGCTTTCACTATATCCCTGAATCCCGTATTTTATATTGTATCAAGGGTAAGTGACCAGCAGCTGCCTTAAAAGAGATCCCTGCTGGTCTTGCAAAATATGCCCTGATACTCTTCCTCGTAGAATCATGGACAGGATATACTCTCTCCAGACTCCTACAGAAGTAAAGCAACGGGGAGGATTCCTGAGCCAGACCTAGCAGGTCATAAAGTCCAGGGCTTTTCTGGTTAATGGTACAAACTGAAAACATTCCTGAGTATGTCCTCAGTTATAGCTGGATAAGGAGTAGCATGGACATTGACCAAGTATTGGGGATAGATCAGAAAGTCTCCTAAGAATGTCTCTGAACTATTACTTCTAGGGGGATAAAATGATGGCAGGAAGGTTTGTTGGAAGCAGAGATCCAGTCATGGAGATGCTCAGCGCTTCCATTACCTATGATCAGAGACTGGCTGAAGTTGATATCCAGGGAAGCATAGCTTATGCCAAAGCCTTGGAGAAGACTGGAATCCTACCTAAAAGTGAGCTGGAGAAGATCTTGAGTGGCCTGGAAAAGGTATTTATCTCCTTTACAAACTGTTGTACGTGCTGAAATGAATGGCTCCTTCTCTATCACTGCTCTCACTCCTCTACATCACTGGGAGTCTCCCTGGGTGCTCTTCTAAAGAATCATAGAACCATAGAATAGTTTGGGTTGGAAAGGACCTTAAAATCACTAAGTTCCAACCCCCCTGCTGTGGGCATGGACACTATACACTAGACCCCATGACCCAAGACTCTGTCCAGCCTGGCCTTGAACACTGCCCATGATGGAGCATTTACCAATTCTTTGGGCAACCTGTTCCAGTGTCTCACTAGAAAAAGAATCTTTACATGTCCTTATGTCCCGTTCCTTAGAGCTAGGCATGTGCTGACGTGCTTTCCTGAAAGGGAATGCTGCCCTAAGTTACAGGCATGAT
>NDXB01006318.1:0-11498 GCA_002631895.1 Agapornis roseicollis | reverse complement strand
CAAAACACCAGCTACTAAAGAGAAGAAAAACTGACTGCAACTGCTGAACCCAGGACAATGTGTCTAGAGAGGGAGACTCCATGACCTTTCTGGACAGCCTGTGCAGCGTTCTGCCACCCTCAGCATGAAGTTCTTCCTCATGTTGAGGTGAAGCTTCTTGTGTTTTAGTTTATGGCCATTGCTCCTCATTCTGTTGCTGAGCACCAGTGAAGAGCCTGGCACTCTCCTTATGGTACCCCCCTTGGAGATACTTATATATGTTAATGAGATCCCCTCCCAGTCTTCTCTAGACTGAGCAGGCCCATGTGAGAGATGCTCCAGACCCCTATTCATCTCTGTAACCCTCTGCTGGACCCTCTTCAGTAGCCGCTTCTTTTTCTTATACTGAGGAGCCCAGAACTGGACACAACACTCCAGATGTGGCCTCACTAGGGTCAAATGGAGGGGGAGGATCAGCTCCCTCGACCTGCTGGCAACACTCCTCACAGTGCACCCCCAGGACAGTATTGGCCCTCCTTTCCACAAGGGTACACTGCTGGCTCAACACTAGCCCTTCATCCAGGTTGATGATAAACAGGTTGAATAAAACTGGACCCAGTATTGATCCCTGGGGAACAGCACTTGACAGGCCTCCAAGTAGATTCTACTCCATTGGTTGCAACCCTCTGAATTCTATCATTTAGTCCAACATATGGTAAGGATGCAGTGCAAGTAGTTGTCTTGTTCTCTAACATGTAATCCATGTTTTCAAAAGCAAAGTGTGCACCCAACTCCTGATCAGTTTTCCGGACTACACAAAACAAATAATCCTGGGTGCAGGAGCTGAAGCCTTTGAGGATCTCTGAAAGCTAACACTCACTCTACTTTGCATTGGCAACACAGAGGTGAGGCTTAGATCCCCAGCACCATGGTTGGTCCAAATATGAAAGGTGTGTAAGGAGTAATATTAGTGCTTTGCCATGCTCCCTTTGGCTTGGCTTTTACAGCCCCAGTGTCCCTGGAGCTATAGACATTCTGGATCTCTGAATGCTATCCCTAGACCTAACCCTAATTTTTGGTATCTCCCTAGAGATGAGGCCTACGTTACCTGCACCAAGGCTCGCCCAACTGAGAGAGGTGTGGGAGGATCAATGTTGCTGCTTTGCCACATTCCTCTTGGCATGCCTTTTACAGCACTAGTGCCCCTGGAGCTATAGTCATTTCAGATCTATGAATGCTAAACCTAACCTTAACCCTAATATTGGTGGCTATCTAGAAATGAGGCCTATGTCACCAGAGGCAAGGCTCGCCCAAATGGGAAAGGTGTGGAAGGAGTTACACTGGTGCTGTACCACATTCCTGCTGGAGTGCCTTTTACAGCACTAGTGCCCCTGGAGCTATAGTAATTTTATATCTCTGAATGCCAGCCCTAACTCTAAGCCTAACCCTAACTGTAATTGAAGCTGGCATCCTAGAGTTGAGGCCTACATCCCAGGATCATCGCTGGCCCAAATAAGAAAGATGTGTATGGGGCAATATGGGTGGTTTGCCACGTTCTTCCTGGCATGCCCTTTACAGTCCCAGTGTCCCTGCATCTACAGGCCTTTTGGATCTCTGAATGATAACCCTAACTCTAACCCTGATTTTAGATGACTCCCTAAGAGATGAGACCTACATCACCAGCACCAAGGCTCGCCAAAATGAGAAAGGTTAGGAATTAGTAATATTGGTGCTGTGCCACACTCCTCTTGACATACCATTTATAGCCCCAGTGTCAGTGCATCTGTAGTCCTTTTGGATCTCTGAATGCTAACCCTAACCTTTCTTTGCATTGGCAACATAGAGATGAGGCCTACATCCCCAACACCATGGGTGGCCCAAATAAAAAGGGTGTGAAAGGAGTAACATTGGTGCTTTGCCAGGCTCCTTTTGGCATGCCCCTTAAAGCCCTACTGTCCTTGGAGCTGAAGCTTTTGAGGATCTCTGAAAGCTAACTGTGACTCTACTTTGCATTGGCAACACAGAGTCGAGGCTTACATCCCCAGGATCGTTGCTGGCCTATAATATGAATGCTTCGTAAGCAGTAATTCTGGTGCTTTGACACATTCCTCTTAGCTTGGCTTTTTCAGCCCCAGTGTCCCTGGAGCTATAGGTATTTTGGATTTCTGAATCCTAACCTTAACCCTAATTTTAGCTGTCTCCCTCGAGATGAGTCCTATGTCACCTTCACCAAGGCTCGACAAATGAGAAAGATGTGGAAGGATTAATATTCTTGCTGTGCTGCATTCCTCTTGGCATGCCTTTTAGAGCACTAGTGCCCCTGGTGCTATAGTCCTTTTAGATGACTGAATGCTAACCCTAACCCTAACCCTAATTTTAGGCTGTTCCATAGAGATAAGGCCTAAATCACCAGCACCAAAGCTCGCCCAAAAGAGAGAGGCGTGGAAAGAGTAATACTGGTCCTGTGCCATGCACTTCTTGGCATGCTTTAAACAGCCCAAGGTTCCCTGGCACTATAGGGTTTTTGGATCTCAAAATGCTAACCCTAACTCTAATTTGCATTGGCAACATAGAGGTGGGACCTACATCTCTTGCACCATGGCTGGCCCATAAAAGTATGCTTTGTAAGGAGAAATACTGGTGCTTTGCCATGCTCCATTCGGCATGTCTTTTACAGCCCCAGTGTCCCTGGAGCTATAGTCTTTTTGGATCTCTGAATGCTAACCCTAACCCTAATTTTAGGTGTCTGCCTATAGATGAGGTCTACGTCACCAGCAACAAGGCTTGCCCAAAAGAGAAAGGTGTGGAAGTGATACGCTGATAGATTGCACAAGTCGTTGAAGTTGTAAAGTAGGTATGCTTTGTTCAGCACTGATGCATGTGGCAGTTAACTCCTCTAAAGGGATGCATGCCACAACCTCGTCTCTCATGATACATATTCATTAGGTTACACAACACTCCTATACATGTTCATGTCCTATCCCCACTTTGTATTATAATGATCTAAAAGGACCTTTGCGCCTGTGCAGTAACTCCTGGTGGTCATGGGGGAGGTCTCAAGATGAAGTAAATGAGTCTTCCTCGGCTTAAACTTTTTACCTCTAATAGTTGTGCATGCTCTCTAATGACTTGGTCATTTTCCAAACCACAAAGCTGGTTTTAGCCAGTTTCAGGGCCCAGAGAGCAGGAACCAGGTTACTGTTCCTTCCTCGTCCTACAATGCAAAGAACCTGAAACACACAATGAGGTAAAACACAATACATTTTTTTTTATGTGTTGGCAATAAGGATCAATAGACTTTAGATGCAAAATGAACTAAAATGGGGAAACATACATGGGCCTCTTGTAAGAGTAACTTCTTATTAGAAGTAAGATTAATTCTTGTAAGAGTAATTAGAGGGTGGAATGGAGACATGTTAATGACAAGTGATTTCATACACCCTGGAAACACAGGCCTCTGTGAAATTAGGAAAAGCATAGGGCATAAATTGCAATTAACTTAGAAATGCTAAACCTAACAAAGGTCTTGCACTATCCCTGGAGACGTTCAAGGCCAGGCTTCTGGGACCTGAAATCTAGTTTAAGATTTCTCTGTTCATTGCAGGGGGGTTGGACTGGATGGGCTTTGAAGGCCCTTTCCAACCAAAACCATTCTATGACTCTATCATCTCTTCAGAGAGAAAGAGCAACAGTTATGTCAATAACAGTGAAGATGTATATTCTCTTGAGGTTGTGGGGTACTGGTTTTCATCCCTCTTATGTCCCTCCTTCCACATCCCGCTTTCCATTAGCAAGTGTGTGTCTTCAAGGGGTGGGTTTGATCTGCTTTTTCACTGTTGGTTTTGGGTGGTAGAAGGCCTTCATGGAACTCCCTGGTTGCAAAGTAGTAACAGACACTATCCAGGAAGCAGTTAGATGTGGCAATACAGCTTGTCACAAAGGAGATGTTCTTCATAACCTGGAGCATGAGACAGGTAGCTCCAATGCTATCCATTACAAATCTGCAAGTAACCCAAAGAAGGCTGGCAGAAAACATACTAGAAATACAATCAGATTAGCATAAATAACATGAACAGCTTTCCGGATTGATTTCTCCTCTGGTGAATTGGTGTTCAGGCATCTCTTGAGGCTCCTGATCACTTCTGTGGAGCAAAAAGTCAAGATTGCTAATCCAAGAATAAAAACAAACAGCATAGAAAGCAGGCTGAGAGTAGCAGGCATGGTGGTATCCTTCTGGAAGCAGAGGGTGGATTGCCTCTGCCAAATCTATACAGTGGCACCAGTTATAATGGAGACCCACAGAAGCCCATAGAGAAGGGCTGCCTTTGATGGAGACCTGAAGTTCCTGGCTTCAAGGAGTGCTTTATGGCAATGTGTTGATCAATGGAGATAAATGAAATTATGTAGATAGTCACTAACATGTTGATGAAATAAATAGATTGTTTCTATAAACTGGCAGAGTTCACCTCAGGTTGACCTACTCCAGAGCAAATAAGCCATGAAAGGCAAGATGCAGATGATAAAACAGTCTGCAAAGACTAAGCTGATTACATACACCCTTGTTTCCGTCCACTTCTTTATCTTGCAGAAGAACACTCAGAGGGCAAGGGCATTAAATAACGTTCCAAAAAAGAAAACAAAGTTATACAGAGCAAATTGAATGAGGCAGACAACGTGATAAAGTTCTAGACTTGTGATACTGCAATTGCTAGACACATTCATTGTCCTGTTGTGTAGATGTTGCATGATGTTCTGAGACCTAAAATAGGAAAAAGACATGGTACCTCTTAATAGATGCATGTCCTATAAAAAAGGGTGTTTAAGTAAATATTTACTTTGCACATCCCAAATGTGAATTTGAGTCTACAAAGACGGCCTTCTCAGCCAGTCTGTAACTGGGATGCATCCTTTGTCAAACTTTGTTTATGTTTACTCAGTTTAGGTATAAATGTCTCAAAGTACACTTCCAGTAAGACATGGCAGACAGGCTTTATTAAACAGTGGTATCTTGAATGGAGGGGTGGAATAGCAGTGAGAAGAGCCCCCATAGATACTGAGGGCATCCTGCGACAATGGGATTAAAACAGGCTGTGCATATGAGGTAAGATTACCCTTAGCTTGGTTATGAGCTAGGCAGGGGTTACAGCGACCAAACCTAAAGCCCCACACAACCCATGAGCAAAAGCTGTTATACCAGGTCTGCTGGTCTGGGAGAAAGATGAGTGGTGTGAAGGCCTGCAAGGGCATAGCAGACATCACTTGCGGGATATGCGCATGCTCTGGCTCTAACTGGGAAAGTTTCTGAGCCTTTGAGCCTTGCAAACCTGGAGTTCCTGCTCAAAGCTGAGGAAAAGAGCTGAGTCTGAGCTCCTGCAGCCCAAAGGCAGGCTTTAAACCCTAATTGAGCGGGTGAGGCATGTAGCTGTCCACTCCTTGGAAGGGGAATTTGGGTCGAAGGATTAACCTGATTTTAAGCTTGTGCATTCAGGAAAGGGTACAGTTCTGTGGGTGTAAAGCAGACAGACACACTTGGAAGAGGAAACACAGGTGCAAAACAAGGGACTTGCCATTAAGGGCTGCATGAGATGGCTCCTGCTCAAGGCAGGCATTCTGCCATGCTGAGAAGTCCATGAGAGGTAAGTACCAGTTACTGAGTTTGCGTCACACTGGCTGCTGGATGTTACGTAAGAAAATTGGTTATGTGAAGAGTGTGAGCTCATGGGCTGATAAAAGTCAGCTTTTATCAGACCCCATCCTGTGCACAGGGGCTCTATGTGGCATGCAGAAGGAACAGCTCTCTGACATGGTGATTCTGTATATACATCACTGAATTTCTGCTTGCATCTAAATGCAATTTGGAAAGAATTTAACCTTTTAATTTGAAGCATGTATTTTGCCATTCTAACAGGAGTCTGGTGAAACCCTACAGCTTTCAGAGATTTCAGAAGGGACACCATGGCTGAACATGTTTGGTTAAGCAATTATTTGCCTCTGCAACTTCTTCATTTATGGGAGGAAATAAAGAGAATACCATATCCAATTGATACTTCAGGGAGATTCGAAAGAGAATAAATGCATATTTGGAATTAGGCCAGGACACTGAGGCTACTATGCCCTATCCAATGAAAAGAGCCATTGGACTGTGAATGACCATAAGGCATAAAACCAAGTGTTTGATTGCTTATCAGCAGGACTACATCACATGCTCATTTAACTCATTCTTGCTTTTAAGTTCTCTCAGCTGCTGAGAGAACTGCTGGTGGGTTTAGTTTTTGTCTTACCAATAAAGTGGGTTCCTTTACTTTTCATTCATTGGAAATCTGTAGCTGACTCATTTGCTTGTGCACTGACCAGATCATAAATGATGAAATCCTGCACTGACAGAAAAAAAAAAAAAAACAAAACAAAACAAAGCAGATCAAGCAGCTTAACAGGTTCTTAAGATTTCTAATGTTTATTCTTCATGCCACAGGCTTGATACTTCTTCATCAGACCAGATTGCTCTGAAATTCTGAGATTCTTTAAAAATCAGGAAATTAATAGTGGTACACAGGAAAACTTTTAATATGTACTGATGAATAGGACAAAATACGTATACAGTAAAAAGGATTACTTCAGTGTCATGATAAGCTGTGACAAACTTTTCCAGTTTTTGAGGAGTAGTTGAATCTTCTGTGTTCATTATAAAATCACTAACAGGCTTGGTATTAAATAACAGTAAAACCAATCTGAAGGTATAGAGAAAGCTTGCATTTAATTATTAAGAGCTCAGCAGAGAAAATCCTCCTAAACTAAAACCAAGGTGTAAGTATTATTAACAGAAAATACGCTGGGAAGTAGCCTGGAGAAAGAAGCCCAGTTGTGTCTGCCTTAAGCTTCAAAATTGCTTATTTGTTGCATGTTTTACCAAACAGTTGCATTAAAAATGCAAATCTTCAGAAGTGCCTGGAAATTAACTGTGAAGCTCAGCAGCTTTCCTGTTTTGACCTTTCTTCAGAAGCACGATGAACATTACATTGTTCAACTCTTAAAACTAAGATTTTCCAAAGAGACATGAATAAGCTCTCTTGCCATGTGTGTGTCAACTTTTTGTGAAGGAAAGCTGCATTTTCCAGTGTTTACCTTCAGAGAGTATTCTACAAACATTCTGGAAAGCTGTATTTTTCAAGACATCACTAGTTAGACAGTCTAAAATTTCTTGTGGGTTTTTTTTTTTTGCAAAGAGCATGTCATGGTTACTGCAGTGTAGCGGACAGAAACGCACAAAACCACATAATTTGATCAAGGCATTAGGAAATCATGAACTTGTTTTAAAAGTGTTGGCATCAACCAAATAAGATTTAGGGTCCTTAATGATACAATATTAAACACACACACAAAACCCACTCCCAAACAGTCAAATGAACAGCTACTCAGTTGAGAAAAAGAATGTTTACAATCCTGCATATTCCTTAGCTGGTGCATGTCTGCCTATCACACTTGGATAATACGGTGAGTTTCCAGACCATGCTACACTTTCCAAAGTTTAGTCTGTCATCTTCTTTGTTAGCTCTGTAATAGGAAGCAAGCATGAAGTAACCAGTAAACTAGATGGCTGAATGATGCTTTTTTAAAAGCTCTATCTATAGATAAAATGTAGAAGGCAGAATTCAGGTTTCCCAATTAAAAATAAATAAATAAATAACCAAGATATGTTTAATTTCCATTTATATAGTTATATAATAAATAAATGTTATATAGATACATATAACATATATTTTAATATAACATATAAGTATATATAAGATATTATATATATTACATGCAGCTGAGTAATATCAGCAGTCACACATGCATATGGTCCATAACACTTGTATCAAATCGTGGCATTACAACAATATTAGAGCAACATTCCAATACTGATTTTAGAGTAAAAGAACCCATCAGTTAAGACCTTTCTGCAGAAGATAGGTCAAATTCACACAACTACCATTTCCTTCACTATTTATTATGTGGTTTGTCTATATGGGACCCTCCAAGAAACCCACAATCCTGCAAAGCCTGATGAGCAGCAGCAGAACAGATCAAGGACAACTGTCTCTTTTCCACTCATTAAAATTAAATGGGAATGTCCATTTAAGGCAGCATATTACATTAGTCTAGCAAATAATATAAAACATAAATAAAAGCTGAAAGGAGACTCAAAAGGAAAATCAAAGCTAGGGAAATGTTGTCAACATAGCACCACTGAAAGTACAAGTCCTTAGGGAAAATGGCAGGAGGATCTCCTTATGCATTTCACACAATCATTTTCCTCTTAGTATAAATTGTACTATGATGAAAACATCAAGATTTTGCCTGATCTGGAAAGTTAAACAGCTCAAGGCAAATGCAGTACAGGATAACACAAGTACAAACCTAGTTGCCACAGTTGAGCACTAAATCACTGAAACTGAGTATGCTGAAAGTATGTTGAAAGAATCCCTTTGGTCATATCTATACTAATTATTAGGACAGTAAGTGGAGATACTTTCTGCTTATGGTCTCTAGATTCAGAAAAAGCTACATAAACTAACACGTCACATTCTGAAGCTTTTGTTTACATCAGCATGATTTCCAGACCATTTACAGAGGACAGTTACCTGCATAAGGGTGTGAAGCATTAAAGAAACTGAGCCCACATTGCAGAACATTCCTTATTCATGCAAACACGCAGTCTCTACATTTCTATAGACTCAGGTACTTCTAGCACATCCCAAGTATAAAGTAGTGGGTATCCAAAGCAGCTTCACAGCTGACATGTGATGCACTGTAACAAAAACTTTCTGATTGCATCTAAGAGGGAAAGCGTTACAAATTATCTGAAGGAACAACTTCACTTTTGTTAGCAACACTCTGAACTGTTTATACTTACACTGATTGTTACCCAGTACTCCTTGCCAGGAACATTTTTAGAGCCCTTCAGCCACCACTCCTCATCTCTTCCAGAGCTAGGTCAGATGCTGAACATACATATAAAAAACCCTTTTGTGCTTGAACTTGAAAGATTACTCAGTCATCTATATATGATCTGTGTTACAGCAAAATGTATTTTTTCCCTCTGACAACCTGTTTATGGTTGTTATTTTGAGTGCCAAGAAAAATTTGTTTTATGCAGAGGCTCCTATAGCTTCAAGTGTCACCTACTTTAACTACCCACCTCCTTTCTTAATTTTAAGTTGATCCTCGGTTAAAAAACCAGATTCCTGAAAATTATAAAGTCTGGCACAATCAATCCTACCTAAGAGTTAACTTATTTTGTCTTTTCTGCACAGATAGTTTGAAGATATTGGCAAGGATCCTGTTTCCAGTAATGAAAGTCCCCAAGGACTTCTGGTGCCTGACACCTTCTCTTCCTGGATCCTGAGCACATTGCTGTGATTAAACTGTCTGTTACAGACAATATAGTTCCTATTTGTGTTTATTACTGTAAGAAGAAAAGAGCACAAAAACGTCTGCATATTAAAAGCTGGATAATATTGCCACTGATGGGTCTGACGCTACTCTGCAGAGAGAGGTGCCCATCTCTCTCTATGAAAGATCCAAGAGGTTAGCAGATGTGTGGTGAAACTGTAGGAATGGGACAGTCCCTGAGCTGACTTATTTCAGAAAAAAGGCTTCTACCCGCCAGGTTTCCACATTCATAAAAAAACCCCACATTACATTGCATTACAATACGATAGGTTGTGTTACGTTACATGATGTTAGGTTACGTTAGCTAGTGAAGTTCCTGGCCCCATCACACAAGAGATGGGCAAAAGAGGGAGCATTCAGAGAACAAAATCACAGTTAGAAATACAAAACAGGAAGGTTGTAACTGGTTTGTAGACTGAGAGTAATTGGCTGGAAAAGAAGGGGTCGCCAACATTTAAGAAGAACATGAAGGTCCTGGAATGCATCCAGAGGAGGGTACCAAAGCTGGTGACAGGGCTGGAAGGCCTGTGCTGTGAGGAGCAGCCAGTTTGTCTNGGTTTGTAGACTGAGAGTAATTGGCTGGAAAAGAAGGGGTCGCCAACATTTAAGAAGAACATGAAGGTCCTGGAATGCATCCAGAGGAGGGTACCAAAGCTGGTGACAGGGCTGGAAGGCCTGTGCTGTGAGGAGCAGCCAGTTTGTCTACTTTGGAGAAAAGGAGGCTGAGAGGTGACCCCATTGCCCTCTATAGCTCTTCTCATGGAGGGGAAAGGGAGAGGGAGGTTTCTTCTTGCTGGCATCCACTGATGGAACGTGAGGGAATGGTTCAGAGCTGCGCCCGGAGAGGTTTAGGCCGAACATTAGGAAGCCTTTCTTTACCTAGAGGGTGGCCCAAAACTGGAAGAGGCTTCCTGGAGAGCTGAGCAATGGCCTCTGCCCATCAGTGTTTCAGAGGCTTTTGGACAACAGCCTCACTAACACGCTTGAACTTCTGGCCAGCCCCAAAGCGGCTGAGCAGCTGGACTTGACAATCATTGCAGGTCTCTTCCAACTTCCAGATTTTTTCTCCCTGCTTCCTTCTTTCCCAAACAGAACATGCTGAGGAAAGACTGGGTGCCATTTCTTCCCAGCCCTGCACTAGCACAAGGGATTGAATGGATAATTGTGTCCCAGCACAGGCATGGCCTGTGTCACTCTGTGGGAAGGAAGCCTCTGCCTTCTGATGGGGGTGAGAGATGGCCGTTGTCTCAGGATGACTGGAGCATCTGAACAGCTTTGCAGAGAACAGGTGTGAACTGGTTTTGGAGACTCTGCTGTGTTCATCCAGTTTCTTTGGGTTTCCAGAGGATAGCAAATGACCCCTTCTGGGACACCAGGGAGGCTCAGAGATCAAGCCCTCAGCCTGAAGCAGGATGTGCTCCTGAACTACATGGTTGCAAATCCTGTTTAAATGGGCAATCCCCGCTCTTGTGCTTGTGATTCCCCCCTTTCCTAACCTCACTCCTCCCCCAAATACTAGTGTTTAAAAATGCCCGAGTTTTTTCTTTTGTAGAAACAGAGCAAAACACGAGAGCCTGGGAACAGCAACGCTCCGTCAGGAGTCCATCTGGCCCAGTGCTCTCTCTTTAGTGGCATCGCAGACGTATCGAAAGGAGAGGAGATGAGGAGTTCAGGTCTACTTGTGTCAGGGTCCAGAGGGTGTTTGTAGGTCTCGATGCCTGGGACTGGCCCCCATTTGAGACCTGCCCTGCAGATATCCATCCCCTCAGGCCTACGCGTCAGAGCTTGTCATGCACAACTCTATGGATGACATAGCATAGCTGTTCTGTTCCATTCCTTTCCATTCCGTTCCATTCCCTGCACTCATGAGGAGTTGTGCAAGGATGTGAGCATTATTTCCCTGAAATGCCAAGGGGTTTTCAGCCCCAGAAATGCTTTCAAAGACGGAAATCAGACACAAATGAGGTTACAGGTGGAAAGAGTATTTTATTTGTTTCCAAATCAAGTTGTTTTGTTCGTCTCCATTGAGTTGAGTTGAGTTAATTTCAGTCTAGTTTAGCTTAGATTCTATTTCCTCTTGCTAAAGC
>NDXB01006316.1:0-42813 GCA_002631895.1 Agapornis roseicollis | reverse complement strand
TGTCATGGTTAAACTCCATGAGGTTGGCATCAGCCCAGCTCACAAGCGTGTCAAGGTCCCTCTCTCCTTCTGCTGTGCAAAAATGAGTACAAGAAGCTGAACAGACCATAAAATGTTTGAGTTATAATGAGAAAAGTTTCAGGCATCAGCCAATAAAGACACTTGACCTTAATCAATCAGGTTAGCTATCGATCAGGCAAATACTAATAAGGAATAAAAGCAGAGCTATAGATCATTCACCAGCATTATTAGAAGATATCATTGGGCAGCTGGCAAATGGGAGCTTTATGATGTTTCAGTGAAAAACTGCAGTTCTACAAGTAGGAGGGGTTTGCTCTGGAGGACGAAGCAGCATTTAAAATGAGAACAGCTCATTTATTACAAAGAGGATCAGAAAAAGGAACTGGTTTTAAATAAAAGCAGGAAGATTTCTCTGTGTTGGCAATCTCTGCTCAGACTATAGATTAAAAATAGGCAGCTGGCCATTAATCTATTGGAATATTAGAACCTGGTGGCTGCAACACTGACAGAATAAGCATGACTCATACATAAGTATAGAGCAGTTGCCAAAAATTACATTGCCATTCCCACCACCACACACTTGAGTATTTTAAGTTCCTAAGGATACTGAAATCAGCATCAGCTTCATAGTAAATGTATCCCAGAGCTGACACATCAGGAAGATTTTCAAGTAATTCCATTTAGGAAGGTCACACTTGCATCCCAGTGCTCTCTTAATGTTCCACCAAGAGCACAAAATGAATGCAGCTCCAGCACTCCAATCACAAGACAATCCAGATAGATGATCTGTAATAGGAACTATGCTTAAAATGCCACAGTGTTATAGCCAGAAATAGCTCTTCTCTGTCCTCTTAGCATGTGAAGGGTGGATGCTGACAGGCGCCTGATGAGCAGTATTCTCCTCAGGGTAATGGCAATGGAGTACCACCAGCTGTAGGGACAGAGGTCTCATTACCATGCTCAGACCTAGCAGCAGGTTGTAGAATGCTGGAGAGTGACAAAACTGCTCCATGTAACACCACTGCAGACACAGAATACCACTGCATGAGAAAACCCATGAAGCTCCAGTCTGGATCTTCAGAGAACAAGCAGTGAGGACCAACAGATAAGGACATTTTGCCATTTTGATGGCCTCTAGGATGCAATAACCTAACATTGCTTATTTGTCCACTTACTCCTNCACTGCAGACACAGAATACCACTGCATGAGAAAACCCATGAAGCTCCAGTCTGGATCTTCAGAGAACAAGCAGTGAGGACCAACAGATAAGGACATTTTGCCATTTTGATGGCCTCTAGGATGCAATAACCTAACATTGCTTATTTGTCCACTTACTCCTCTGGAGAAGTTTAGAAGATAGTCATTTATGTCTAATATTACAGTATAAATACATGATGCATTTAATAGAATCCCAGACTGGTTTGTGTTGGAAGAGGCCTTAAAGTTCTCTCAGCTCCAACCCCTGCTCCCACAGGCAGGGACCCCTTCCACTGGAGCAGCTTGCTCCAAGCCCCTGTGTCCAACCTGGCCTTGAGCACTGCCAGGGACGGGGCAGCCACAGCTTCCCTGGGCACCCTGTGTCCCTACAGGCCCTTGTCCCAAGCCCCTCTCCAGGTTCCCTGCAGCCCCTTTAGGCCCTGGAGCTGCTCTCAGGTCTCCCCTTCAGGAGCCTTCTCTCCCCCAGGCTGCCACAGCCCAGCTCTCTCAGCCTGGCTCCAGAGCAGAGCTACTCCAGCCCTTCTTCCCCTCACACTGAAACAGCCGCTGTATAGAAACATTCAGCATGACACTAAGATTACAGCAAGAAGGTGGTACCCAAAGCTTTACCAACACACATTAGGTAAAGGAGACACCTGCAGCCTCAAAAAGGTTACTCTGAGGAATCAGGAATACAACATGGACAAGTTCATCTAACCTGCAGAGCTGGAACCTACCCATTAGTATCACATATACAAAAATCATTAACGGAAACTGCATTTATTATCAGGCACCTTCACTAACTCTTCTCAAAAGGGCAGATGCATTAAGCTGTTATTGAAGAGACACTTCAGTTAGATACAGTCAAGCATCTTTTAGAAATTACTTTGCTAAATGGTCAGCAAATTCATTTACAAAAAGGAAAAGAGGAGAATAAACCATTTCTCCTTTTCCTTTTCATCCAGCTTTGCTATTGAAAATGTCCAGTGAACAGGACATCTTCCAGAGAGCAGCTTCTTAGAGGCCATGCCAGCATCACAGTGGCCTCCGGGCCACTCAAGCATCTTCCTTAAAGAGAGAAAACTTGACTGTCACAAAAAAATACCTCGAAGGACAGATGCAGCAAAAGCCCTCCAGGCAATGTGTGTCAACTGAGTGACCTGATGGTGAAAAAGCCCCTCCTTACAGGTTAAAAGCGTTCTTGGTTCAACGGATGCCTCTTGTTTATTGTCTTCCTGCTGGAAGGGTACTTCCGAGCCCAACAGCATCAGTTTCAGATGATGACTCCTTGACTCAAGGACTCCTGCAATGCTGTGGGGCTGCTTTTAAATGGCAGTGTTGGAGGCCAGGTTGGACACAGGGGCTTGGAGCAAGCTGCTCCAGTGGAAGGGGTCCTTGCCCACGGCAGGGGCTGGAGCTGGAGGAGCTTGAAGGTCCCTTCCAACACAAACCATGCAGGGATTGTACGACGATGACAACCAAGTACATGGCTTGGATGCAGCCCAGAGGACTAACACAGAGGCAAGATACACAAAACCAACTGCACAGTCCTCAACCAAGTGTCTGAATGCATCAACATGACAAAACCCAAGAAGATACGTTTGCAATTTGGTTCATCTCTTTCATTGCCACCGAGTCCAGGCTGTTAGGAAAGGGTAGCTCTAAACCGAGTGGTAAATTACTGATGTGGATTAAAAACAGGCTGAAACAAAACAGAGGACAGAAAGCACTAGAAATGGGATAGCTACACTGAGACTAAATTTTGCACATGTGTAGCCTAAAATCATTTTAATCAAGACTGGAAAACTCAAAAAGGGAGAAAATGAGGCCAGACAAGCTGAGCAGCACAATGGTATACAAATTCAGTGATGACAAATGAATAGCCCCACGCACTGGAAAGCAGAATGTGATTTTATCTTGCACTCTGCTTGGGTTTTAAATCAACCATAATCGCATGTAAAGTCCTGAGCACTGCACAAAGAAGGTTTGTTTAATGGCCAGCCTGGCATGAAAAGGAAGAAAGGACAAAGGAAAGTCCAANTGACAAATGAATAGCCCCACGCACTGGAAAGCAGAATGTGATTTTATCTTGCACTCTGCTTGGGTTTTAAATCAACCATAATCGCATGTAAAGTCCTGAGCACTGCACAAAGAAGGTTTGTTTAATGGCCAGCCTGGCATGAGAAGGAAGAAAGGACAAAGGAAAGAGAAGGTCCAACATTAACTATAAAATACATAAAGAATGAGAGAGAAAGAATATGAAAATAGATATAAAATGACACACCTCCACACCTCCAGCCCAGTGTTTTATCAGGCTTTCCACCGAAAGCCAAGGATGAGCTTTGCTGGGATCTATTTCATTTCCACCAGAACTTATGCACTGCCCAGGCCACCCCTGCCCCATGGCACTGAGGCCTCGTCTCCACGCTGGGGGAACCCTTGCAGGGCCGGTGCCTGCTGCCCTGCCCTGGGCAGCCTCTTCCAAGGCCTGAGCACCCTGGGGGCAAGGAATTGGTCCCCAGCTCCATCTAAACCTGCCCTGGGCCAGCTTGAGGCCGGTTCCTCTTGGCCCATCCCTTGTTCCTTGGGAGCAGAGCCCAGCCCCTCCTGGCTCCATCCTCCTGTCAGGCACTTGCAGGGAGCCATCAGGTCCCCCCGAGCCTTCTCCTCTCCAGACTCAACCCCCCAGCTCCCTCAGCCCTTCCCCATCACCCTTGGGCTCCAGGCCTGCACCAGCTCCATTGCCCTTCTCTGGCCCCGCTCCAGCACCTCAATGCCCCTCTCACAGTGAGGGACTCATAGCTGAAGATGGAGATTTCTTTCTTGCTGGAAAAAACTTTTTCCTCATTATTTACTGCAGAATTCCTTGCATTCACCTCTGTAGCATCTGGTATTGACAACAAAGCATCAGAGCATTCAAACCATCGATCTGATACAACCAGGCAGTTCTCCTGTCCCTGTGCACATTAAGGATGAACATTAACCAGCTCGCTTGGGACAACGTACCTTCAGGCTGTCTCCAAACCCATCATTGGCCTCAAAAGCCAGCAAGGCAACTGCAGCTTTGGAGACATTAAAGTTAATGAAGATGTCACAAGGAAATTTCAAACTGCACATTAACAGTCATAAATATTGAATCAGGAAGCATGTGTCAGCAACCTGGTACCTCCACAGCATCAAGCTTAGGAACACATTATGGGTCCTTCCACACTTAGCACACTCTGACCACCCACAATGAATTTAAAATGCATAAATATACAAATACCCTCAGTTTACTCATTGTAGTTAATAGCCACTCCAGTATGGGCCATATATCACACAAAGCCCATCAGCATCAGTGGCCATTTAAGTTGAACAGCAGAGAAGAGACAAAATATGAAATTCATTAATCTTCATTCAGAAAGCAGCCAACTAAATAGCACCATACAGTAATTTCCTCTAGACCAGAAAAAATAACTATATCCTTCTTTTTTTCTTATTCCATTAAACAACAAGAAAATGTTGTCTCTAAGTTATCTCAAGCAGCTAACCATGGCAACAGAACTTCTTTTGCCCCTGAAAGAGGTTGCTTCTGGTGTAGGTTAACATGCCCTGGTAAATCAGTGCAAGAGAGTCCATGTGCACCTACCTGTGTGGACTCAAAGCTCCAGCTCAGAGCTCTCAATCAGGTAACGTTTATGAGCACAAACTTCACTGGATGAATCAAGGACTTCACTTAGCTCTGGGTACCAGTAACACTGCAAGGAACTCTCATCCTGGACGCCTAAAACACAAGCTTTTAAGAAAGCCATATAAATACTCTCTGCACATAAAAGAAAACAGAAGACTCCCAGTTCTGAAATCAAACTGTTTGATTTCAATGTGGATTAAAACCACAGCAAATGTATTTAGTGTGCTGAAATTCAGTGGTACATCAATGCCACCATTAAATATACTCTTCCTTCCCTCATTCTCCTTTTTCAAGGAGCCTGATTTGAAGGTAGCAGCACAGAAAAGGAAACAAGGAAGTGCTGTGACTGTACATCAGAATTCCTGGCATACAAGATTAAAACAGAATGCAATGATCTTCCACCTGTTGTACCTGGCCTTCAACCCTCAGAAAAGTCCAAATTAGCCTTTGCACTCAATGGAAAAAATGGTGAACCATCTCTTCATCCCACCAGCACCAAAGAGAAAATCCAGAAATAAGTTACTTGCTTTAAAGACCAAAGTATCTGTTTCCTTCCCTTCCTCTCTCGAGAGGAGAGGAATTCCTTGGAAACCCAAAGAAAGTTCACTGGCGTATGTTCAACTGAACTACCACAAACAAGTGTCTACATGTGCCAGAAGAGTCACCTCATGAGTGACTTTATTACACATATCATAGAATGGTTTGGGTTGAAGGGACCTTCAAGCTCCTCCAGCTCCAACCCCTGCTCCCACGGGCAGGGACCCCTTCCACTGGAGCAGCTTGCTCCAAGCCCCTGTGTCCAACCTGGCCTCCAGCACTGCCAGGGATGGGGCAGCCACAGCTTCTCTGGGCCATCACCCTGGGCCAGCGCCTCAGCACCCTCCCAGGGAACAGCTTCTGCCTCAGAGCTCAGCTCAGTCTCCCCTGTTCTCCCAGGTTCAAGCCATTGCCCTTGGCCTGGCCCTTCAGGCCCTTGTCCCAAGCCCCTTTCTCTCCAGGTTCCCTGCAGCCCCTTTAGGCCCTGGAGCTGCTCTCAGGTCTCCCCTTCAGGAGCCTTCTCTCATCCAGGCTGAACAAGCCCAGTTCTATAAAGACCAGCTGAGAGAAAAGTCTTCATTTAGCAAGTTTATTATGAGCCACAGATGAAGGCAGGGTCACCATGTAACCTGCTTAGGTTCTTAAAATACAATTATTATTTTCAGAAGAATAAACTCTAATTTCAGACTCATACAAATTCAACCACCACCACACACAGCAACTCTCCCATTGCAATTCACACTTAGAGGCACTTCCTACCGCCATGGAGTCAGTGCAAACACAAAACATGCCTCCAAGGACAAATCTCGATGAACTGCTCAGTTTTGGTCATATGCAGCATTTGAAGCAGCTCAAAGGCTAATGAAATATGAAAACAATGTCATTAAATGTGCATAATATAACAATATTTCATATTTTAGTTTCCAAAGGCACTCGCATACATTACCTTCTCTATTTTACAATGTAAATGTGGGGATTAATCAATTTATACTCATTTAAATTAGTCACAAGACACTGCACGAGCTCAAAATAACAAAGCAAAGTTAGTTCATGTTCTATTTGGAACCTTCTTTTTTCAGTATCCCATTATTGCTGTAGCTTTAGCAGTAAATCCCAACAACAAACTTATGAGGGGGCTGGAAAAAATGAAGGGAAAGTAGGATTACAAGGTCTTCCCCTGGGATTCTTTGAATTGGGTTCTATCTGCCTGTGCTTACCAGCTGTATTTAACAAGAATAACTCATTTCATTACTCCCCAGCATGGCCAAGGTTACGTTCTGATAAGCAAGCAGAAATACCAAGTAAAGAAATGGATGTACACAGCCACAGAAAGGAAATTAATAACTAGAAAATCCTGAGGCTAAACTTAAAATTAGATCTTGTTAACCAAGATACAAAGGAGAAATGGAGCACAGAATAAAGTGGTAGGAAACGAAAAGTAAGGGCACAGGAGCAAAGCTCAATGCCAGAGAAGGCCACCCTGGCGCAATTCCAGCCTCTGGTGGCTTAGGAAGAAACAAATGAGCTCCTCTGCTACAGATCCTCATAGAATATCACAGAATCATGGAATGGTTTGGGTTGGAAAGGACCTTAAAGCTCTTCCAGGTCCAACCCCAGCCACAGGCAGGGACCCCTTCCACTGGAGCAGCTTGCTCCAAGCCCCTGTGTCCAACCTGGCCTCCAGCACTGCCAGGGATGGGGCAGCCCCATCAGCCATCTCCCTAGGGACCCCCAGCACTGGACACTGTTAAGATGCAGCTAGGACAGGGTCTTAGGACTCTAGCCTAGATCATGCTTTGCCTCTGAAGATTACAGCAGGTGAGGCCCTTCCCAACCCGGGGTTCTACACTATGAAATAAGTTACTTCAGCAGGTATTCGGCCACAACTCATTTTGGTGCCTTGTTCCATTTAAATAACTAAAAAAACCAGTAACAATGAAGCAGAACTATCACATACTTTTCCAATACCCTTAGACTGACTACAACAGTGGAGAGACCTGCTACTCCAGCTGTCTGTGCTAGGAATTCCTACTATACATACACTAAAGCTTTTATTGCTGAATATAGTGAATAAAAGCACCAGGATCCTGTAACTCAATATTTACAATAATGAACACATTATAGGCAATGATGGGAAGGATTTGAATTCTGCTTCCAACAGGATTAAACATGCAATGTTCTTTCAGGACAGTTGAAGTTGCCCCATTCCTCATCGTTACAGTTCATAAGCTTACTGTAAAGCTGTTTTCCCTGACAGGATGGGGAGATTGCCTGGAATCTCTTATTTGCTTGGGCAAAGTAACTCCTGAATTCTTTCTCCACGTGTATTTCAATTAGCATCCCCCACTAGAGAGGACAGTGCAGTAATCACATGTGTCCACACATAATAGCAAGCTAAAAGGGTTTATAAACTCAACACATAATAGCTGGGTAAAAGGGTTTACAAACTAAAACAGCTCTTTACTTTTACATTTAGCAGTCACCACTAATTGCTAAGAATTACTGCTATTGCACAGGCCTGCACTCCCAAATGGGACTCTCCCTACTAACAAGGCTACATAAACAGCCAATTCTGATGTTCAGCTCATCCACCACCATTATCTTTAAAGAGAATTCTCCTGCTGAGACTGCACACTATCAGTGGCCCTGAAAAGTCCATTTTACCCAATTACAGCTCTGGATTGCAACTGCTTTGGACAGGAATAAGAAGATTCCTAAAGATGCTCATCACTCTGAATCAAAAAGCCCTCTGGTGAGGGTATTCCACATGCTTTCCCATTGGAGGTAATACAGACTCAGAGGAGCTAGCTCTAAGCATTGAACTTTAATGTCAAATGTACACTTGCTAACTGCTTTTGGGGGGAGAGGGAGGGCTGTGCTTTTACATATATGTACTATAAAGCATAGGGAACAGGTCTTATTACCTTAAGAATACTTCTAATGAGCAACTGGATGGGATAAGCTAACAGGAATAGGTAACAAGATGAGGAATAATGTTGCTTTCTGATATAGCACAAATGACTGCACTACATGCCAACAAAGCATGCCAAGGAACAGCAGCACAACCACTAACTTCAGGGCCTGCCAAAACCTAGTCTGGCCTATCTGGAGGTATTGCCCCAAAGCATCTCCTCCCTTCTCATTGACGCAAGCTCTCCCAAATCCCACAGCTTCATTGCTGGCTTAAGTCAGGTTGTACAGGGCTTGAAGCAGATCCAGTAAGGAGCTTCCTCCATCCGGTCTGAGCACATCCTTTTGGGGAGATGTCTATGAGCGCAACAACAGCCTTACTGTCCCAATAAAGTACACTGCAAAGTGCATTGTGGGATGTGTCAGTAGTTACTTTCACCTCACAGATCAGTTCAACAGGATGAAGATCATCTGTGATAACTAACACTGGTCAGAGAGCACTGTAATTGTATCGTTGTCACCAACCCATTTGCAAGTTGGCAGAAAACAAGTAAACGAATTAACTTGGAAAAATGTGTCTTTAATTTGGGTAAGGTTGGTTTAGAACTTGGAAAGTTATTCTGGGAAAGAGAGAAAACAAATTAAATAAGAGGCCCTAACGCAACAGTACTGTGAAGAAACAAGCAGTGGACGCATCCTTTAACAGGTAAAGGTTAATGAAAGGAAAGACAAAAGTGTTTCACCCAGAGATAACACACATCAATACAGCTGCTGACCCCATTAACCCCACTTCACAGTAGTTAGATTTGCATGGAAAGATGTAGTAAAAACCACATTTTTACGTTGTACATTTAAAGCAACCCAAAAACTTAGCACTAAATTTTAAACGGAGCAAAACCTTTCCAGTAGAAGCTGAATATTCAGCAAAAAATAAGTGTAAGCATCTCCAGATCAAGTCATTTTATTTGTCAATGACACGGGCACTGCAACGCTGCACAGTCTGACAGCAACCACTTCACCCCCAACTAGGTACAAAAAAACCAGCAGCGACAAACAAGTGGATCTTTGACGGCTGTTGTAGAGCATTCAAAACTAATCTCCTGGATATTCAAATTCTAACAGCAGGCTGATACATGGAAGTTTTGTAACAGTGCAGAGAAAACAGTAATTCCAGAATTAGTTTATTCAGCTCAGATGCTAACTACAGCACACTCAGTCTCATCACTGCCGAGTGGAGGAGCATACAAGGAAAAGCATTAACACAGGGTTGGTAACAAGGTGCTGCAAATAAGACTCACTGACTTAGGGAAGTGCAGAAGAATCCTGAAGTACTTTCTTATGCCTTGAGGATAATGTTTCAAGGCCAGGTTGGACAGAGCCTTGGGTGCCATGGTTTAGTGTGAGGTGCCCCTGCTTATGGCAGAGGGGTTGGAACTGGATGATCTTAAGGTCCTTTCCAACCCGAACTGTTCTACGATTCTATGAACCTAAGGGCACTTGCACTCCTTCAGAGCAATTCCGTTGAGGAAAGTAAAGGGGACTTACAAGGCAATGTACCACATCTTCCTCCAGCTCCAACCAAAGAGGCTTTATATTTACCTATCAGCAAACAACTACAATTCTGTCAAGTTCAAAATGTGGTAACTGAAGTATCTGTAACCCAATATTCAGCACTTCATTCCTGCTTGTAACACCAACTGAAACCTGTGCACAAGATGAAGCTCATGTTTATGACTACTTTCACAAATCAGAAATTACATAAAGGACAACTGCCAAAACATTTAAATTTTAACAACAATCAGAATCGAACACCTCCATTTTGAATAACAGGTAATGAGAGCTGCTAAACGCCACAGCTTTCTCCCACGACTGCTCTCCAAATCGGTGTAATACTCCTACTGCATCCACACCAATAGCTTCTTGGTGTTGTATGTTCACAGTAAAACAAGGTACTGCAGAAGGATGTAACGAGCAGCAGAGACTTAATCCAATTCCAGTCTAAGAATAAACTTCCTTGACTAGACACCAAGTAGCACACACAAAAGCCAGTAGCATCTCCAATACCAGCAAATAAAGTCAAGAATTCCATAACAAGCACAGGGAAAAACAGACTGTTCTAGGGGCAAGAGGTCAGGGATGAAAATCCTGAGGAGGAAAAGTAATCTGTCAGCAGAGATGCTTTCAGTTAATTCAGAAGTAAGAGGTTTGCTTTATCTTCAAGTAAATCATTCTCTCCTCTCTTGCAAATGACAGAGCAGACCAAAAGGAGCCTGTAGGAACTGCAATCTCTTCATTGACAGAGATACAGGAGACCACTCCTTAGTCAAAACCTGGTTGATGAGAGTGATGTGATATCTAGTGCTGCTTTCCCAAATGTTACAGCTTCCTTCAAATGCTGTTCAGCATTGAAGCCACTCTTCTGTATAATCACTGCTTTTATTAATTCTTTATACCAATTTCTGCAGATAATACTCTTTCCCCCTAAATCTCATAGTACTCAACATCACATCACCCTGTTAAGAAATATCACTTACTAACATGAGGAACAACTGAGTCCTTTCTCTCAGGATAAACTGTCTCCTCCTCACCAAAAAATAAAGAGGAAAATCAAAGCTTCAAGAACCTTTGATGAACAGGACAAGGGGAACAGACTGAAGGGCAACTGAGATGGGACATTGGGCAGTTCTTCCCTGTGAGGGTGCTGAGGCGCTGGCACAAGGTGCCCAGAGAAGCTGTGGCTGCCCCATCCCTGGCAGTGCTCAAGGCCAGGTTGGACACAGGAGCTTGGAGCAAGCTGCTCCAGTGGAAGGGGTCCCTGCCTGTGGAAGGGGTCCCTGCCCATGGCAGGGGTTGGAGCTGAAGGAGCTTTAAGTTCCTTTCAACCCAAACCAGGCTGGGATTCTAGGGACCACTCAACTCACCTCTTTCTGTATAAAGCTCCAGAGATCATGGAGGAATAGAAGCCTTTCACAGGATGAACCCCCCTATCTCACCCCAGCCTCTATGACTGACTTAGACTAAATGCTTATTTTTCAGATGCTTAACATGAGATGAAATTAAGGAGTTAATGAAGCTGAAAATGATAATCAGATAAACTGGCTCCATGAAGCATTGTTGGAGGTACACAACAAACAAAAGCAAAGGGAAGAAATAATGTCCCTTCTCTTGCTTAAGCTTAAACTTCCAAAACCAGGCTGTAGTATCTAAGAACTGCCACTTTCAGTCTGATGTTGCCCAAAACTTCAGTAATCAGTCTCAACGTGAGGTTTCTGGAAATCAAGGAATTCAATACACATACAAACCAGTGCAAGGAGTAAATTGTAGCTGAATTCAGCTACTGAAAAAAGCAGCTGAAACAGCATCCTGATCCCCTGAGGCAGAAGAAAAGACTCCTCTAAGTGGTTACCTCCTGTTTAACTAAAAAACAACTAGTACAAAGCTTTCAAGAAGCAGCACTACACAATATACTTAACCTGCCTCATCTGACAAGTGATGAAGAGGTTTAGTAACACTTTACTGCAGCCTGGAGAGGAAAGAAAAAAAGAAAAAGAAACAAAGCTTTCCTTTTCATCTTAATGTGATAAATCAGACATTTAAAGTATGCTTTAATATCACACTGAACATTCTCTACCTGGTAAATAAACTGTGATGGAAAGAAAAGCAGCATTTACTATTAAAAGCAGGAGAGTTTCTTACTTGGAGGGCTGCTTGTCATGTTGAAGGAACATTATATCTAACAAGTGGTATTCTTAAATAACACAAAGAAAATAAACGCATTTAAGCCCCCCTCCTACTTCATGTCAGTGGAGAGAGGATTTGGCTAAGAATATATTCACTATAAAACCAGACAGGATGCTGTATAGCAGAAAGACAATTCCTTTGCTATCAAGACTAACAGTGATGAAAGCAAACAGTTCAAATTTAGTCATTGGGTTTATTTCATTAAAATTATCAATACTTCTGATGTTGCTCTTTAAGATAGCAGAAGCATTCAAGCTGCACCAAATGACTTCTTAGTCCTTTAAATTACAAACGCTTTTATCTTGGCAGCTATCTGGTCTTTTCAACCTCTAATTCCAGGAAGGTCTCTGAAGGACAAAGGAGGAGCAACTGGGGTTTATCCTGGTGCCCAGGCACAGCAGAGACAAAAGAAGTCAAAGGCTGGAATAGCAAGAGGAAATATTACATAGTTCAATGCTTCCTGGTGGCAATCTTCAGCACATTTCACACTCAGCAGAAACCAAGCACTTGAGCACATGTGAACCACGAATCCTGTAGGAACATCCATGAGAGATTTCTAACAAAGACCAAAGCAAATGTATCACAAACAGGCATCATAGAATCAGAGAATGGTTTGGGTTGGAAAAGACCTTAAGATCATCCAGTTCCCATCCCTTGCCATGGACAGGGACCCCTTCCACTGGAGCAGCTTGCTCCAAGCCCCTGTGTCCAACCTGGCCTCCAACACTGCCAGGGATGGGGCAGCCACAGCTTCTCTGGGCCATCACCCTGGGCCAGCGCCTCAGCACCCTCACAGGGAACAGCTTCTGCCTTATCTCCAACCTGAACTCCCCGTTTCACTTTGAACCCATTGGTCCTTGTCCTGTCACTGCAGTCCCTGATGAAAAGCCCCTCTTCAGCATCCTTGTAGCCCCCTGCAGACCCTGGAAGCTGCTCTGAGGTCTCCACACAGCTTCTCTTCTCCAGGCTCAACAGCCCCAGTGTTCTCAGCCTGTCATCATCTTCTGCCAAATTCTTATTTCTAATAGACAGTGTAACTGAAACTAAGGAAAAATATTTAGAGGGAGAAGAAGCAGCACATTGCCAGGGCAAATTTTATTGAAGACCAGATTTAAAAAGAAAGAACAGCAAGACTCAGAAAACAAACTCCAGCACACTGTCTTTCCAGGAGCCTGCCTCAGACATTACATCAACTCTAGCTGCATTCTCAAGTTCAGCCCACTGGAATAATCTCCCCAGGGAAGTGATGGGTTCCCCAACACTGGACACTGTTATGATTCAGCTGGATAGGGTGCTGGGACATCTAGTCTAGGTCATGCTTCACCTCGAGAGGTTTTATCAGGTGATCCTTGAGGTCCCTTCCAATCTGGAATTCTATGATTCTATAAATCTCTCATTGCACTGGGTTTTGGTTTCACAAGGTCCCATTTCAGCATCTTTGTATCTCCTTGCCATGTTTTGGACCATGTGGGCACAACCTTTTTTTCCCCAGGTTCATTTTCTTCTCTATATTTAGAGACAGTTTCCCTATCTCTCTTACTGCCACACATACCAGCCCCAACAGTTGTTTTCAACATGATTTTCTGCCAGCTACTACAGGCGGATGCTTTAGCATGCACACATCTTGTGCTTCCACATCCAAAAGCAAGTTGTTCTAGCTTCTAACTCACAAGCCATTTCTAAGCAAACACTTTGGATATGCTTGTTATAGTAGCTACAACAAAAACTGCTTTATATGTGTACCACACAACGACTCCTAAAGATTTTTAGAGCTAACATCTGCACTCAGTAAACCCTTAATAGAGCACATGCAGCCTTAAGCAGAATAGCATGAAATTTCATTTCACCAAACCCACTAGAGACCCAAAAGCACACAGTGTGCAGTACATAAGAATTACCTGTTTCTAAGAACATCTAGAACCAAAAATGACACTTCTAAATGAATGCCCATTGAAAGAGAAATTCTGACTCTCTGCAAAAAGCCACTCGGAGAGAACAACTGGTAGAAGAAAAAGACTATTAAAGAAGCTGTCATTACAATGGCTCTGCCTCAGCCCGACATGCAGTTACTTACACATCGAGTAAAACAGGACCTGATACAGAGTGCTGCTGCTTTAGATTTCATTTGGAATATCACTAGTTCTCTATCAGTTGTAAAATGAGAACCTTGAAATCAATCAGATGTCCCCATAATACATGACAATATATATAACAATATTTATCGGAGAAAGCAGTTTTCTCCCTTATCCTCATATGGGTGGGAAACCAAACAAAATACAACTCAATCCCACAGGCTCTATTGGCAGAGCTTTTGCAAACCTTTATTAGTTGTTTAGTTCCCTTTAAAACACTGAGTAACAGTAAATAAAGCAGGAGCAGAAGGAGACAGGGGGGTGGGAATCAATTACTGCAATTCTGGCCTCAGATGCCTCCCACACATGGGCCACTTTCTTTATGCAAAGCTGAGCATCATCATTTCGTTACCAAGAAAGAGGGATTAAAACAGAGAGGGACAGAGAGACCTCTTCTAACCCATCCTTCCAACTGCATGATCAAACCTGAACCACACCTAGATCATGTCAGACTCCAGGTTAACATGAATATAAATGTAATTACTTGGAGCATATTTAGGTGGGTGTATTTCACGCAGCCCATTACTGTACTGAGACAGGAGTATTTCAGGGGGCTGGCTGTTATTTAGCTGTTATTACTAACTTACCGGCAGTTTTTTATTTAGATGAAAGAAAAGTTAATCCTTCCTTGAACAGCATAAAACATCATTTGAGTATTAGGGAAAAACATTTTAATTCTAGTCTATGGATTAGTCTGGTCACCTGGAGAAGGCTCCTGAAGGGGAGACCTCAGAGCAGCTCCAGGGCCTAAAGGGGCTGCAGGAAACCTGGAGAGAAAGGGGCTTGGGCCAAGGGCCTGTAGGGCCAGGCCAAGGGCAATGGCTTGAACCTGGGAGAACAGGGGAGACTGAGCTGAGCTCTGAGGCAGAAGCTGTTCCCTGGGAGGGTGCTGAGGCGCTGGCCCAGGGTGATGGCCCAGAGAAGCTGTGGCTGCCCCATCCCTGGCAGAGCTCAAGGCCAGGTTGGACACAGGGGCTTGGAGCAAGCTGCTTCAGTGCAAGGGGTCCCTGCCTGTTCCAGGGATCGGAGCTGGAGGAGCTTTAAGCTCCCTTCCAGCCCAGATCTTCCTGTGATTCTACATCACTGGACACCAAGTTACTATAGGAACAGACATGACCAGCCAGCCACAAGGTTAGTTGTAACATCAAACTACAGCTGTAAACACATGACATCTGCATGAGAAGTTCCAACACCTTTTGGCATTTGGTCTTGTTCTACCTTTAGACATTTGTTAAAGGGCTGCTGTTCCAAGAACATCTCAGCACTTCGAACACAACTAAAACAGGAGCCCAAAGGCACAGTCTTGATGACATACTGAAGACAAGACTTTAGAGGAGAATTCAAACACTACTGAATTGGACAAAGGTTGGGAATAGAGTGAGAGAGCACCTCAGGCATGCCTAGGCTTGCACTCACACCTTGAAGTTCTGTTCACAAGCATGATGTGAGTTCGTAAGGTTTGGGATGTTCTCATAGAACTACATATCTCTTCCGCAGCTAATCCAGGTCTTTGAGCCATTAAATTAGGGCTTTTTGCTTATTTTAATCTTCTCCTTCCATCTGCCCAACCCTCTGTTAATAACACCCCATCTTCCCAATGAAGTCACTACTGTACTTTAAGGATGCAGAGTGAACTGAGCTCTTCCACAGCCCTCAACTCCACATTTCTATTAACTAAAAGCAATAACAGATAAATTGCACTATTTGCCAGTTTTCCCTTCTAGTTTCAGCACTGTTTTACAATGACATACCCAGCCACCTGAAAGCCCTCACAGAACACTCGCATGTCACACAGACAGTGAGAACTTTAATTTATGCAATACTTGCCTCATCTCCTATGTATAATTCCACCTTCCCTATACTCCTGGAAGCTGGTGACATGAATGTCAGGCTCAACTAAAGATTTGCTGTTGCAGCGACAGCACTGAAAGTCTGGCATCTTTAGCAGACTGTGAGTAATAAGATGTTTCACCTTTTGATAATAAGGTACTTCAATCAATAGTGAACCTTTAACCCAAAGAATATCAAGACACATCAGATAGAATAGAAGTTAACTCCAAGTAACTCAATGAGAACTAAGTGGCACTACAGCAAGCCACAGGAGAGCAGGAGTGAGCACTGCAGCATCATAGATGCAGGAATAACTCTTCCTTTGTGTGTCACTGTATTATACCAGTGCCACAAGAATCATAGAATAGTCTCAGCTGGAAAGGATTCTATGCTCACCCAGTTCCAACCCTCTGCCACAGGCAGGGACACCTTCCACTAGAGCAGGGTGCACCAAGCCCCATCCATCCTGGCCTTGAATGGTCTTTGATGGGGTTTCAGTTGGCACAATCCTCCAGCCAGCCTAGGTCCCTCTGGAGAGCAGCCCTGCCCTCAAACATACTGGCTTAATCTACCTGATTTGTGGTCATCTGCACTGAAGAGGATGTGCTCCATCTACCTCCTCCTCCAGGACATTGATAGAGCTGCTACACAGGACAAACTCCTTCAGATCACCACATGATACCAGCCTCCAGGTAGAGTATGACCCACCAGACACACCCTGACCACCCAACAGATTCGCTTTTTAACCCAGTTTGTCATGCAGGTATGTCCAAACTGCAACACCCTAACCTGGATACACAAATATTGGAGAGCCACTGTTAAATACCTTGATGAGGTGGAGGGAGATGACATCTACTGTTCTCCCCCCATCCACAAATCCACTCATGTTGTAGTCTCCCTCTGCTTCCATCTCCTGCTTGGCCTCATTTTTACGTCAAGGCTCTATCATGGTTAACCAGACCAGCTTCCCAATATATCTACTGATTTCCTGACTACTGGAATGGACTGTTCTTGCACTAGGAATAGGTTGTCCTTAAGGATCTCACCTTTCCTGAGCTTACCCCTCGGAGCTGCCTCCTGTGGGATCCCACCAACCTACTCTCTTCAGACAGAAGCTTGCTCTCCTACAGTTCAGTTACATTGGGGCTGCACCTCCAGAACCTAATTCTTCAAATACTCTACACCTGAACAATACTTCCTTATAGCTTTCCAACTGAGCTACCATACCATAGGCCCCTGAAACTCCACCAAAAGACACAGAAATCATTAGACTCCACCAAAAGACAGAGACACCAACACAACAGGCATCATTCCAAGTGAATGAATAAAGTTTAGAAACACACTTTTCTCCACTGTAAGCATGCAAGGTCTAACCCAATTCCTGAGGATGCAGCAGCAGTGCTCATTTTATTACCCACCTACCCAATACACATATTTTATGACATGGTCCTTTACTAACTGGTTATGTGAGGACAGTATAATAAAAATAACAAATAAAGCAGTTAAAGAAAAATTAAAAGAGAGAAAAATCCTCTGTGGCCTCAGTGTAATCTGCCTCTGCAAAGGCAAAATGGCTGTCTGAGCTGCAGAGATTCTTGGTAATTTAAGTATTTGTTCTCCTTTTTCAGATATCCACCAAGCTAGAATGAATTATNAAATTAAAAGAGAGAAAAATCCTCTGTGGCCTCAGTGTAATCTGCCTCTGCAAAGGCAAAATGGCTGTCTGAGCTGCAGAGATTCTTGGTAATTTAAGTATTTGTTCTCCTTTTTCAGATACCCACCAAGCTAAAATGAATTATACTGGAGCATCTCCCATACAAAGACAGGCTGAAAAAGTTGGGGCTGTTGAGGCTGGGGAAGAGAAGCTGCATGGAGACCTCAGAGCAGCTTCCAGTATCTGAAGGGGGCCTCTAGGGATGCTGGGGAGGGGCTCTTCATTAGGGACTGCAGTGACAGGACAAGGGGTAACGGGTTCAAACTGAAACAGGGGAGGTTTAGATTGGATCTAAGGAAGAAATTCTTTGCTGTGAGGGTGCTGAGGCACTGGAATGGGTTGGCCAGGGAGGTTGTGAGTGCTCCATCCCTGGCAGTGTTCAAGGCCAGGCTGGATGAAGCCTTGGGTGCCATGGTTTAGTGTGAGGTGTCCCTGCTTATGGCAGGGGGGATGGAACTGGATGATCTTAAGGTCCTTTCCAACCCGAACTATTTTATGATTCTATACCATTCCCTTTCCCTGTTATGACCAAAGCTTTAAGACACACTTAGAGAGAAAAAGACCTATAACAAAACCTAAAAAAAAAAAACCTAAACCAAGTCTCATTGTCTGCGCAAATGACTTCTCATCAATATTGCTTTAGGAATTCAAGACATACTTTAAAGATTTTTACACTTGTTAAATATTTTAGTGCATTTAATATTACTCACAAGCCAGAAAATGATGCAAGCAAGCAGGGATGCCTTAAGACATAGTGTTTAGATGTCAGATTTCACTGTAAGTGTATGTAATTTCATTTTCCAACCCCAAACTGAAGTCAATAAATTCATTATCTATTGGCAAGCAACAAGATCCACATTCTTTTCATGTAATCTAATCCATTATTCCTCCACCAAAAGCTATCAAAGACTTTTCTTAAAGAAAGGGCTGGTTTTAATAGCTCTAATGTTTCTCCCTCTAGATATATCTTCATAGAAAAGTGTTGTTCATCTACAATGTATAAAGATATAAATGCAGGGAAAACAACTCCTGGCCAGAGCCAACGTCCAAACACCACCAGCCGGGGTGAAGAGCCAGGAGAAGCAGCGAGTGATCTGCTCTGTCACAGGAACAAAGCACTGTCATACAAGTCATACACAGGAGAGGAAGAGCTCTCCGGGGAGATGTCTCTCATTAACACAGTATCATAAAATGATTTGGGTTGGAAAGGACCTAAGAAGGGATCATCCAGCTCCAAACTCCTTGCTATGGGCAGGGATACCTCACACCAGAAGCTGCTCCGAGGTCTCCACGCAGCCTTCTCTTCCCCAGGCTCAACAGCCCCAATGTTCTCAGCCTGTCTTCATCCAGGAACTGCTCCAGCCCCTGATCATCCTTATGGCCTCCTCTGGACTTGTTCCAACAGCTCTATGTCCTTTTGATGGAGAGGACACCAGAATTGCACACAATAATCCAAGTGGAGTCTCCAAAGAGCAGAGTAGAAGGGCAGGATCAACAGTGCAAGAAGCTTTACCAAGAAACCAAGAAGAACCACTTGTATCACTGAAAAGACCCCCAGATTCGGGAATCAGCCACCAAAACCATCAACAGAGTAGTTCAGTATTAAGTGATCAGAATACTTGCTTTGAAGCAAGTGTCCTTCCTGTCACGATACCTCATGAGCCAAACACTCTGAAAAGACAGATGTAGATACAAAAGAAACAAACAGGTTGGACTGTTTTCCCAGAACCAAAGAAATTAAACAGTTCATAATTCCTCATCACAAATCATTCAATGAAAGAGTAATGCATGGTATGGAAACTATAATTTAATCCTCTTATATACAAATCATTTTAGCAACTGAGGTATAACATTGATTATACTTTCCTAGGGAAATACAAGCACTTCACCTAAATCACTAGCTCTTAAAGCAAAAATATGCATAAGGTTTCCCAAGCTTGCAAAGCCATTAAGTGATCCATTAAGCTTTTCAATACATAATACCCAAAAACATCAAAAAAAACGCTATTTCCAACACAAAGAGAAACAAAATTAAGGCGCAAGATACATACATGTGAATTAGCAAAGAATTACTGGTTATTACAGCCTTCACCTCCAGCCACCATGTCCCAGAAACAGATACTTATTCACAAGACCACATCCCTACATCAAGTTTAAGGATGTAAAAGCAACAAGAACCTTTAAAGTAGGCAGGATGTGCAAGTATTATTGCATATAAATCATAGTATGGTTTGTGTTGGAAGGGAGCTTAAAGCTCTTCCAGCTCCAACCCCTGCTCCCACAGGCAGGGACCCCTTCCACTGGAGCAGCTTGCTCCAAGCCCCTGTGTCCAACCTGGCCTCCAGCACTGCCAGGGATGGGGCAGCCACAGCTTCTCTGGGCCATCACCCTGGGCCAGCGCCTCAGCACCTGAAAACAGGGAACAGCTTCTGCCTCAGAGCTCAGCTCAGTCTCCCCTGTTCTCCCAGGTTCAAGCTATTGCCCTTGGCCTGGCCCTACAGGCCCTTGGCCCAAGCCCCTTTCTCTCCAGGTTCCCTGCAGCCCCTTTAGGCCCTGGAGCTGCTCTCAGGTCTCCCCTTCAGGAGTCTTCTCTCCCCCAGGCTGCCCCAGCCCAGCTCTCTCAGCCTGGCTCCAGAGCAGAGCTGCTCCAGCCCTCGCAGCATCTTTGTTTTCAATCACAGTGTTGACTTTTTGAGGAATGTTTTTGTAAGCATCAAGGCAAAAGGCCATTAAGGAACACTGAGAGCATTAATATTTCTGAACCACTGATAAGAAACCCTACTTGAACGTTGCAGCTTCATAATCAACAACTATAAATCACTCTGATCACTCAGGTATGCTCTGATCTCTGTCATTCATTTTTACTCTTTTAGTAGCTACAATGAGTTCATTGTGCTGAAGTATTTCAAATTAGAGTAGAGGGTGCCTGGCGCAAATCCTGTGTCATGCATTTGAAGAGGCCTCAATAATAATGTATAAAGAGTTAAGAAATCCATCTCTGTATCAACTGTATGCTACTTATTTCCACTACCTCATGATAGGAAAATAGCATATTGTAATTTAAGTCTATTTCAACAGAAGCTCCATACACTAAATTTCAGTGTTAAGAAAGAACTAGCACTTCAAAACTCAACAGATATTTGCAACTAGTATTTGCTTTTCCTGGTTTGCTTTTTTATAAGTCTTTACAATGGATAATAGAAAGAAAAACAAGTAGAAACCCAAGTCTAACAAACATTGTGGGTTACACTTTAATGTCAAGAAGAAAACAAGGAGTAATTTAACTCCTCTAAAATCCTACAAACTACTTCGAAAGGAGATGAGCCAAAAAAGCTGATGTCAAAAATCATCTCTGTGGGTCACTACAGCGCTCTGAAAGGCACACTTGATTTTCTTCTTCACATCAAAACCAGAAAACCATGGGTATACCTGCACCTGATGATCGGTTCTGAGCCTGTGGCCTTCCACTGGGTGAAGAAGGTTCCTTCATACGATCAATGACACTGTCAGAGAGCTGCAAAACATAACCCCAAACAGTCAGACTGCATCTGCTCCTTGATCCTTATTCCCATCCTCTTCCCCCCCCCCATGAAGTAAAACTTCAAAAACAGCATATAAAGCTCCAGAATTACATATGAGAGGTGCTTAAATTCTACGCACAACACAAAATAAACGATTTCACTTCATTTGTGGAGTGAACAGCTCCTCTGAGTGCAAACAATTTCACTGAACAAGATGATTTTGGCTCTCACAGAACACAAGAAACTGATACAACAAAACGCAGGACACAAGGAACAGTAAAGGCAAGGCCACCCTTTGACCTGCTGCTGGTAAAGGTTCAGCCTTTTGCCTGTCACAGTGATCCTGCTGGCAGTCAGGCCTCACACTGTGCTGCTGCATTGAACCCTGCGGGAACTTCATCCTGATAAAGCTCTCAAAAACCTTTTGCGACACAAGTGGTCACAGCACGTCACTATGTTCATTCTCATGTTGCCACATGCACGCACAAATACACTGCCCAAAACTAAGCAGAATCACAGTAAGAGCAATGTCTAGTTTCATGTGCATTGTAGTCCATGGGTAAAATTAACGGGAGGTAAAGAAATAACAACATGAAAGCTTTTCTTTCCCCATTTAGAACTTGCTGCTAATTTCCTCCAGCACCAACTCTACCAAAATACCCTTTTACTGGCCAGGAGAATAAATTCTAATGAGGAAATTCTTTATTAAACCTACAGCATAATGTCTCTCACTGGCAGAAACCCATGTGACAAAGTCTGTGCCAGAATCTCTCATCTAACACAGCCTAAACGCACAAGTGTAAATGAATGCTCTTCAGCGCCAGCTTTCTTAACCCAACCCTTAAAACTCTCACGTTAACTTCACAGCTAGTTTTAAGCATGTAAACAGTTGTGCACATCCCACTTCTGGCTGCTTTATTGATTCATAGTAGTTACTTAATGCAGCTACATGAGCCTAGTACACAAGGTATCATTCCAGTTTTGTTCCAGGGATAGCTAACAAGAATTCCCAGAGTCCTTCCCAGGATATAACTCCATCAGAGCAGCTGAACTCTGCTGTGAGCACTGATATTCCTGTCACCAAGAGCATTAAATGACCAGAACTACTAAACCTCAGGATACTTAAGCAGGCAGCAGTGACCATTCCACAACACTCCTCTCTACAAGCAGCAATAAAAGGTAACTTATTATCACTGCTGGTATAAAATATAGTGTCTTCGACTGAAAAGCTTCCAAGCTGCAAGACTGAGCATGTCACAAGCTGTCTCCTGGTACTGGACAGAGCCTTGGGTGGCACGGTTTAGTGTGAAGTGTTCCTGCCCATAGCAGGGGGGTTGGAACTAGATGTTCTTAAGGTCTTTCCCAACCCTAACTATACTATGATTCTATAATATTATAGGCACAGCATCCCATAAATAGATGAAAGATGGGAATGCTCCTGCAGGTACACAGGAAATGGACACACGTCGTGTCCGAGAGCACAATATGGGAGAGGGAGAAGCTCTCCCATGTAGAGGTCAGGGAAAGACAAAGTAAGGTTCCTCATGCCTCCTATAAGCGTTCTGCCGCCTGTCTTTGGTAACGCGGCTGGGGACAGGGCTCTCCTACCGCAGCTCCTTATGCACAGTGGGCTTCCTGCCACGGCAGACGCCCCTAAAGTGCCCCTGAGCGCACCGGCTCCCCTAAAACACCCAACCCTTGGCGGACAGGAGTGCGGGAGCGGGAATGGGCACAGGGGAGCGGAACCGCGAGGGGACGAGGCTGCAGGTCCAGGAGCCAGCAGCGCTGCGGCGGTCAGAACAGAGAGAGGGACCGAGGAGGCCGAGCTCGGGGGAGCCAGGCCCCGAGTGTCCCCCTGAGAGGCCCTGCCCGGGGGAGCCCCGCTCTCACCCGCACGCCCTTCACCACCGTGATGTTCTCATTCTCATCCGCCTCGAAGGTGACGCGCCGGGTGCTGCTCCCACTGCCGCCCATCTCCGCCCGGCGACACCAGGCCGCGGACACAGACAGCCCCAAGGAGACTCACCGTCCCCGCTGCCAGGATACCCACCAACAACATCAACCCTTATTGGTCCGACAACCGCCTCGCCCCAGCCTCCGCCCGAAGAACGCTGCTTTCTATTGGCCGCGGCGCCGTAGCCATGGAAACCGCGCACCCCCGCTGAAGGGCGCCAAGGTCCCAGAAAGGGCGCGGAAACTTTTCCGCGTGAACTTGAAGTGAGCACGGACTACAACTCCCATGATGCTGCACGGCACACCGCGGGGTTCGCTGGGCCTCGTCCGCGCAAAGCCCTCTGGGTAATGTAGTCCTCGCCATGGGAAGCGTCGTTCCTCAAGATCCTCCCGGGGCTCAGCCCCGCTCTGAAGCGGCTTTCGGGATCCCCGCTCTTCGCGTCCCGCTGTGCTCCTGCCCTGTCGCAGCGAGGCCAATGACACCGTGTGGGGTGAGTGCCCCAGGTTTCTGCTGGACCTCAAAGGCCTGAGCTCTGCCTCATAGAACCCCAGCCTGGTTTGGGTTGGAAGGGACCTTAAAGCTCCTCCAGCTCCAACCCCTCCCACAGGCAGGGACCCCTTCCACTGGAGCAGCTTGCTCCAAGCCCCTGTGTCCAACCTGGCCTTGAACACTTTTCCACACCATAACAGTGTAAAATTCCTATTGGCATAGCCACTTAGGGCATCTAATTTTATTTCCAAGAGATATATTAGTTAATAACACATAATACATTTTCTCTTCAGGCTACAGGATCAATTGCATCTGGATCTGGCTGTTGTGTCTGTGAAATCCTCACTGCAGATCCCATTGCCTGTCTCAATGGACAGACGTGCAGAAGTGCTTGCTGGAGAGAAGTCTGAAAGCAGAAAAAGGTGCTCTTTAGTGTATAATGCTAGGAAACAGGATTGCATTGCGGATGCCAGTGGTGTCAGGCACATGTCTGAATTTCTGTGACATACAAACTCACTCCTCTAAGTGAGATAACAAGGTTTTTTGAGGGACAAACTCAATAAAGCAAAAGCAAACAATGCTGGGCCCATGACCATAGGCAGAGGCACAAGTGGTCAGTGTTTGTTCCAGGTTTATATACTTTCACTATTGCATTAGTCACATACGTATTCCTAATTCTTGCTTATAGGTGGGGAATATTATAACTAGCTCCAGTAACTTATCATCATAAGTCTCCTCCTTTTGGAGTCTGTGCGCTGATTGTGGGCAGGGGCCTTGAGGATGGGGTAAGCGGTTTTCCTCTTGTGAGTAGGGGTCTTCAAGATGAAGTAAGCAGTCTTCCTCGTGGTGTACTTGTCACCTTCGGCACAGTTGGACACCCCAGTAATGACACAAATGGCTGAAACCAGCTGTATCTGTAGTTGTTCTGATAACTAGCAAGGATTTAAAACAGTGTGACCTTCCTGCAACATTTATTGCAGGATGGGCAGCCAAGGAGTATCCCAAGCTAGCAGAAGTTCGGGATGCTCTGTCTCTAACTGATAAGTAGAAAGATGGTGTGTTTAATGGGCTCACTAAATCCTGTTATCTCACCATGGACCTACAACATGAACACTGTTCTTTAAAGCTAAATGTACTTTAGGAGACTGGTGTGAAATAATTAACTCATGTTTAGTGGGGCCAATAGATTCCCCAGACTTACAACACATTGTTCTCTTTCCACAACCTAAGTTAAGCTAAAAAGTACTTTAACTCTGTGTTTTTCAGGCACTAGCTTTTCTTATATCAAGCCCCCTCCCCCCCTTTCTTTTACCTTTGCAAATTCTTTTGCTATGTGACTCCATTTTGCTCAAGAGTTCTGGCCCTTTTTAACTTGTCTAATCTTGTGTCTTTAGCGAGCTTTGTTTCTGTTACTGGGAACTCATACAGTTATATCCACATAACCACACCTATGATTTGTGAAAGCCAATGTATTTATGTGTTTATCACATGGCTCTAGTCTAAGAATGGGGCTAGAAACATCTTTATACACCTGGAATGTTGAATATTATTGCTCAACAACTGCCTGATGGGAGGATGGAGCCAGGAGGGGCTGGGCTCTGCTCCCAAGGAACAAGGGATGGGACAAGAGGCACCGGGCTCAAGCTGCCCCAGGGCAGGTTTAGATGGAGCTGAGCAACATTGCCCCCAGNCTAGAAACATCTTTATACACCTGGAATGTTGAATATTATTGCTCAACAACTGCCTGATGGGAGGATGGAGCCAGGAGGGGCTGGGCTCTGCTCCCAAGGAACAAGGGATGGGACAAGAGGCACCGGGCTCAAGCTGCCCCAGGGCAGGTTTAGATGGAGCTGAGGAACAATTCCTTGCCCCCAGGGTGCTCAGGCATTGGAAGAGGCTGCCCAGGGCAAGGCTGCAGGCACCGGCCCTGCAAGGGTTCACCCAGTGTGGAGACGAGGCCTCAGTGCCATGGGGCAGGAGTGGCCTGGGCAGGGCTGGTGTAAGGGTTGGACTGAATGAGTTTAAAGGGCTTTTCCAACCTGTCTGATTCTGTGATTCAATGAATATACATTGTTTTGTCTCTCCTACCATCTGGCCTCTTTACACGATGAAACCAGAGTCTTTTGGTAATAGTAACTATGATAACTGGGAAAATCCTTTCTTCCCTCCCCTTCCAAGTCCTTCGTCTGCTTGGCTCAAGGAAGGATAGCCTATTTGTACTGAAGTGACACCACATCCTTCCACTCTCCTTGCAAGAAATGTGTCCCAAAGTGCTTACACAATGATCACAACAGATTATTGCAGTCTGTGTCAACTGATGTATTTCATCTCTCTGAATCGATGCAAACATCATGTTGGTTGCATCAACAGAACTGCTCATATGTCCTTGATGTATTTTCAAGCCTTTTTTATTTGGATGTAAAGTGTCTATCAGCCAACATTTCAGCAGTATCTGCCTTCCTTGGGGCTTAAGATATTGCTGAAGCATTGGCTGATAGCCACTTTACTACCAAATAAAAATTGCTTGAAAATATATCAAGGACACAGGAGCTGTTCTCTTGAGGTATGTGACGTGATGTTCATGCCTGTATTTATAGATGTTAAACTGATTTCTATGAGGGGGCACTATTAAGAATTCAACGTCCTGGTAACTGTATGTTTGTAAGGGAATAAATGGGCTGCACATCTATCTGTCTTGATACTGAGTGAGCATCACAAACTGAGCGTATTGAATTTCTTCTCATTTCTCCACTGGGAATGGTTTTAGGGGGTCAAACTGTATTTGTTCACTTAGTAGCTGTTGTGGAAATGCACATCTCCAAATCAGAAGCAGCTTTTGTAATGTATTTGTCCTGTTGAGAGAATTCTGAGAGCATACTCGTCTTGCTCAACAGAAAGATACATGTTTAGGGATTAAGGTTTTCACAACTGCTATTTGCTACCAAGGGTTTTTATGATTGTTTTGTATAACTTGAAATTACAGAACATTCTTAACTTATGCATAGGGTTTAGGGGGGGAAAAAGAACAAATGAGCAGAATTGCTTTGGTCATTCTGTTGTGTCTGTAAGGTTCATTCATTGTGGAAAGAGCAGGACTGAGGTACCCCAGAATTTATGGCTCTCTTATAATAGGTGGGAAGGAAAGATGTTTGCTGCAGGCCAGAGCTATCTATATTGTCAGAAGCTTTTCTCTGTGGACTGTCAAACCTATCTGAGAGCTCTTTCAAGGACATGGCTCAATGAAAAAGGATTAGAAGTTAATGTTAGAAAAGGATGCAACAAATTTGCAGTTAAGAATCATTTGGTAATGACTGGCAAATAAACTCGTGTCTGGGTCACAGCTTTCACCAGCGATGTGAAAATGGAAAAAGGAGTTGTTCTGTGTATAACTTCAAGCAGTTTATATGTTCACATAAATAATACTCTTGTATTAAGAGCAGTGTCCATCAGTGGGGTACTCAGAGTTGACTATGCTATGTGGCACAGAAAAACCCAGCTCTGATTAAACTGACGAATGCAGCAGCAGTAATCAAAACGTCAAACCAGAGTTTAGCCTAGAATGATTTGTTACTACTCAGTAGTGTTAATCAGTCTGCTGGAGTCCTGTGCAACCAAGCCAGGCACTTTTGATATGCACATTACCTCAAACACCTACGTCCCAGTCAAAGATACAAATGATGAAGCAACATGCCCAAGGTCATTCAGTGCCAAAGCACCAGGACGTTGGTCTTCTCTATCAGTTCTCTTCGGTGGTTGCTAGAGAGTACATTTCTATCCAGCAAAAAGATAAAGCAAGAGCAGAATGACAAATAAAACCATAGCAATCAATACAAACCTATTAGCTGCTTCTGATTCTTGTTTGCTCTGAACCCATTTCTGGCTTGTGTAAGCAGAAAATCCATCTTAAACTGCTAAACTTCAGGTATTTCATTGTGTATCTGAAAGACAAGAAGTATCTTCTTGGGTTAAAAACATTCACTTCCTGTGGTGCTGTGTGCTTTTCCACATACCCCACACAGTTTCCCAGCCAGCTTATTAATGCTTGATCCTTTGTTAAGAAGCAATGCTGTTATCCAATGTCCTTGACTGGATGTATTCCTTTGTGGTAAAAATACTTCTTGAATCACATAGTACTCAAATTGTTTGCTATAAAGTGTAGCCAAAGTAGTGGAAGAGAACATCGCCAGACATTCACAAACAACTGAAGCCTAATGAGCCCAGGAGCAAGTGCCTGTTAAATTTCAGACTCTTGTCTCAAGACTTAACAAATGCCACGAAAACCTTTGATAGGTGAGGTGACAAATAAAGGCTCATTGCACACATGCTGTGAGTTCTTATTCTGTGGAGGATCATCGTGCTCGGTCACTGCCACGGTGAGTGGGTTGTTCTGTATGACTTTACCTGGTTATCCCTCGATGGTCATCTGAGCCTTAGAAATGTTCAGCATGGAAAGTCTTTGATAGTACCTAGGTTCCTTCTTATGAACAATGACTGTTATAGCAAAGTCTGCATGTTCCCAAATTCTGGAAATTACTCTTTCTGTAGGATGTAAGAGTCCACAATGCTTTCGGCCATAAGATTTCGTGAACAAATAGTATATCTTCAGTGGTTCACAAAACCCCAGCCTGGTTTGGGTTGGAAGGGACCTTAAAGCTCCTCCAGCTCCAACCCCTGCCATGTACAGGCAGGGACCCCTTCCACTGGAGCAGCTTGCTCCAAGCCCCTGTGTCCAACCTGGCCTCCAGCACTGCCAGGGATGGGGCAGCCACAGCTTTTCTGGGCCATCACCCTGGGCCAGCGCCTCAGCACCCTCACAGGGAACAGCTTCTGCCTCAGAGCTCAGCTCAGTCTCCCCTGTTCTCCCAGGTTCAAGCCATTGCCCTTGGCCTGGCCCTACAGGCCCTTGGCCCAAGCCCCTTTCTCTCCAGGTTCCCTGCAGCCCCTTTAGGCACTGGAGCTGCTCTCAGGTCTCCCCAGAGCCCAGCAGAGGGGCAGGATCCCCTCCCTGAGCTGCTGCTCACGCTCTGGGGGTGCACTCAGCACACGGGGGGGTTCTGGGCTCAAGCGCTCACTGAAGCTGGGCCATGGGGAACTTCTCATGGGCCAACATCCCCAAGTCCTTCTCATCAGGGCTGCTCCATCCAGTCTCCCTCAGCCTGTATTTGTGCTTGGGATGCACTCCTAGCTCTCCTTTAGCACTTGGTGTGTTAAATCCTGCTTCTGTTGGTGCTAAGTTTCAGTAGCTGTTATTCTGCAGGGCAAATTATGCTAAGCTATCTAATTCCTCTAAATGAGTTTTGCAAACATACTTAAAAGCATGGCTATTTATAGAGTAGATACTTTCCCTTTCCAGGCCAGTTCAGTTCCTGCAGAAGGTGAAGGTTCATCACTCATCTCAGAATCAATGCTTTGAAAGTTGCACTTTTCAGTCTGTGTTTCATTCTCGTTAGTTCAAGACAGGAGCCTCCTTAATTTTGCCATGTGCTCAGCAGCACCCTGGTGGCAACAGGAACCAGCTGATAACACAGGGAGAGTCATATCTTCATGGCTTGAATCTTGAGGGTTAACAACCTGATCAATGAATAATGATGAATTATTCCTCTTTTTTTGAGCAAAATGAAAAAAGGTGAGTTCAACTCATATTCACTGCAGGTGTGAGGCTGGATTTCTAGTTGGTGTCAGAGACAGATCCATATGATGGAGACTGAGCTGAGCTCTGAGGCAGAAGCTGTTCCCTGTGAGGGTGCTGAGGCGCTGGCCCAGGGTGATGGCCCAGAGAAGCTGTGGCTGCCCCATCCCTGGCAGTGCTCAAGGGCAGGTTGGACACAGGGGCTTGCAGCAAGCTGCTCCAGTGTAAGGGGTCCCTGCCCATGGCAGGGTTAGAACTGAATGAGCTTTATGGATCCTTCTAACCCAAACCATTCTGTGACTCTATGTGTGCTGTCTAAAGACTACCACTGCTTCCTTAAGATCACTTTTAGAGTTTTGGAAGGCTTTATTAGTCTTTCTTTCTCTATTGGCTACAAGGCACTGTACATAGGCTTATGAGCACACATATCATCCCAGAGATACCTGCTCATTCCGCGGGGCACAGCCTGGATTCCATACCTAGCAGCACTGGCCACGGGAAGCTGATGCTAAGCTCATTTGATGTGGATGACACAGTTCAGGACTCTCCAATTTCCCTATGGACTGCAAAGTGTAATATATTAATATCATGTCACATTAATATGTGAATATTTATGTTGATACGCTTTTATCTGACTGGTGTAGTTCATGTCAGTACCAAGTGAGCTGCAGGATTCGTAGCCAGCATGACTGTCATCTCCAAGACCAGCTTTGATTCATGGTCTCATTTCCTGGTTTTCCTCCCACTGCTCACAGCCCTTCACTTTTTACCTTCTGCACAGTCCATTTATTGAAGGAAGAGTTAGAAAACACTTAAAATATATTCAGGCTTATAATGTTTGAATCCCAAAGCTGTGGAACAATACAGATTCTTTCCCAAACCCTTCTTATCTGGATCGTCTGTTCAGCTGCTGAACTTCTTTACTGGCTGAATGACTAAAGAAGCAGTACCTGATTTGATCAATTCCAGGCTATAGCTGTGTGAATAATCCTGAAATTCCCAAGCACTGCAAAAAGAAAGGGAAACACAAAGACACAGCACAAATAAATAATTTCCTGGCATTCTTTATACTCTGATGGATGCAGCTGCTAAGCACTGATACACCAAAAGGAAACAGTAAAGTTGGGCACGAGGCCCTTGGCCATGGGACACTTGTGACCACAGGGACACCTAGCTCAGGGCACAGTGAGCCCAGAGGTGTCCTGAGGTCAGGTCAATGAAGTGCCCATGGTCTGCTACTGATGGCAAAAGTCATGTTAACTGGGCTATAGTGTAGGTGTGACAAGGTCACAGGATGTAAAATTAGAGCAGCAACAAATACTCAGAAGAAACAAATGTGTTTGGACATACAGATCAGACCTCAAATCTGGCACAGCAAAGGTCAGAACCTCACTTCACTTCAATTCCTAAAAGCCTGTTGGAAACAAAGAACAAAAATTGAGTTTTATAGTGGTTTTAACAAATTAAGAAGCTCCTGGTGATTCAGAGCAAAGAAGAAAGCGTTTTGTCTCCAGAACTTGTCTCTTTAATACAAAGAATAGTCTAAGGGAGTGCAAAAATGAATTAGTTAGTAGAGGTTTACAACAGTGTCAGATTGTACTGGATGCCACAAAGAGATCCATGGATTCAGGTGATCACTGAAGACAAGGAGCTGTCTGTCAGAGGTGATCTTCTGTGCCTGGGTTCATTGCAGCAGCCGTTGTAAATACAGTGGCAGGGACTGCAGCACATAGCTGGGTTCCAGCTGCTTCAGTACAAAAGCAAAAGGATTTAGTATTTAACATCAATGTCAGCTGAAATGTTTTATGACCTTCAATGAGCCTCTGCCCCCTGTGGAGTTATTCATCAGAAAACTTGCCTGGGCTGTAGCATCATCTTGGGCACAGTCAAGTGCTTCCTGCAGAGAGCATCAAGGACTCAGGGACTCAGCATTGATAGTCTCTCTGGCCTCGCTCCACTGGCGCCTGAGTCACAGGGGCTGGGAGCTGCATTTGCAGAAGCAGGTTTTTGATCATTATCTATCCTTCCTGCTCTGTCTTAAGAAACAGAGATTTGAAGTAATCTCAGTTAATATCCACTTCTTCTCCCACTACATCATTAAACACCTCCCTTCTTCCCTCATTTTTGGGGAGATGAAATGTACAATTCCTCCCTGGAAAACTCTTATCTGATGTTTCTGTTTATTATTTGTGCTTCCTCAACACCTGGGAAGTCCAGTGGTCAGAGTGGGCAAATGGGAAACAACAGCATGGCAGTGGTGAGCTTCATAGGAACATGCAAAAGGCTAAACTTGAACACTGCCAGGGATGGGGCAGCCACAGCTTCTCTGGGCAACCTGGGACAGTGCCTCAGCACCCTCACAGGGAACAGCTTCTGCCTAAGAGCTCAGCTCAGTCTCCCCTGTTGGGGCAGGTTCAAGCCATTGCCCTTGGCCTGGCCCTACAGGCCCTTGTAGAAAGCTCCTTCTGCTTCCACACTGCTGTTGACCTGAATCCCATCTCATCCCCAGTGACTCCAGCAGACAAATTGGAACATCACCTCAACCATTACCAAAGGGAATGTTTTTCTTACTATAATACATCTTGTCCAACATGTCCTACAGTGTGAAGCAGTGTTCTCGTAAGTTACATAGGAAGCTTAAAAATGGTGTAACTCTTCGGAGTTAGAAGGTCATTACTGGTAGCTTGCTATTCAAAAGAAAAAGCAATACTCAGCAGCCCTGGATCTCCACCTCATTGAAAACCTTTCTGGGTCATTTCCACGGGGAAATTCGTGCCATGTGAACTAGCCTCAATCTTGAGGCTGATCCTGGGGATAAACCTTTGGTTAAGTCCCATGGCTTTATTGGAGGAAAAAGGATCAACATCCCTTTAATACAAATTTCCCAAAGTAAGAAATATCTTATTCTTCAAGAGAACTTGATGTCATGTATCCAAAACCAAACTGGAGTAGTAGTCAGATTGGTTCTTTACATGATTTCCCCGGGGAGACCATAGTTGTTTGCTAGAAATGTGCCTGTGTTGCTTTTATCTCATTACAGTTGCTTTAAACAAGACATAGTCTGCGGGAAACCTCCTCTATTTGCCATCCAGGGTGTTCCATTTGCACTGTTTGCTTTTCCAATAGTACATTTCCAGAGAGGCTGCCAGCTAAGTTACTGAAGTGCCATAATGATTAAACAGGAGATTAAACAATTCTGGAGAACAGCAACTCCTTTAAGGAAGCGAATTTACCTCTGAATCCAGCATGAGTGACACCAGTAATGGCCCCAAAATGAAGAAGTATTCCAGAGGTAGATGCAGTGCAGATCAGAGCCCTAGGAATGATTCAGTGGTTAAAATGAAGCTTGACAGTGAGTCAGAAAGTTCAGTGTTTCCATCTTGACATAAAGATGACTGAAGGGTTGTTTGACAATAGTGCTTAAGCACTTACACAGAGAGAAAATAGTGGAGCTTTTCAGTCTAATAGAAAGTGGTGTAACAGAGGATGGGTGTTACAAGAAGAGAAATCCAATTTAAAAGACAGAGCAGCAAAGCACTGGAACAAACCCAAGGGAAAAGGTAAATCCTCTGTGTCCTGCCTGGGGGCCAGCCCCAGGGGCTCCTTCAGACAGGCAGAAGGTTTTGGGAAGTGACTGAAATTCCATGGCAGGAGGAACAAGTAGGTTATCTAATGACTTCCGTCGATGTTAAAAACCTGTACCTGTAGCTGCCCAGGACTTCATCATCACCAACTGATCTACATGGTATGGGTACATGGAAGATCAAGACAAGGAAAGGTCAGGTATCCGCACAGATACGATTGGGGGCATCCTATGGAAACAGCAGGGTGTAATTGTTGCTACCTGTGCTATCTTATTGCTTCCATAGACAGCAGTCTATGCTGAAACTGTGATTCCCAGAACTGCAAATACAAGCTGGCCAAGCCTCAGGTGCCTCAATTCTTGTTAAGTAGTATCCCTTCTACTAGAGGCCAGAGCACTCACCGTGCCAATACAGTATGTCTGGTCTGTTGCTGTGTTTGACTCAACCTGAGAGAGAACAGCCGTTACCTATTGGCCCTTCCATGATGATCTTAAAATAGGAAAAGAGGATAATGAAAGATTATGGGAGTGAAAGTGGAAGAGAACTTTGATAGTCCCTTTCTTTGGCATGACCTCGAAAAGGGCCGCTTGCCTTTGCTGGTTTTGCTATTTCCTATATCAACAGATGCAGCCACATGCTGAAAGTCAAGCACATGCCTGAATTATTTCCCTAATCAGGTTCTTAAGATACATTAAACCAACTTAAGGTCCATGTTTCTGTACATGGTAGCTCTTGTGATCATACCGTGGGGAATGCTTGATCATACCGTGTTCCTGCAGATGTTTGTTCTTTGGGAAATGTTTTGTATCTCGTGTACCACTCACACACCCCAGTGGTCTCCAGTTTGCATGCTGAGGTCTCCATCATTCTTATTCTGCTCTTCTTCTTTGCTCTTTTCCTTTCTGGAACAAAACACGCAGTCAACTGTTTGCATGCGCAACAGAGACCGTCATAGCAAATACAGAGCACTGTTATGTGCCAGGATGGACAAGAATGGTTGAGCCCTCTGTGAAATTTCAGACTGATTAATTATACATGACCCAAGCAGATTGTTTACTCAGTGAGAGGCTAACACAGGCTCTTTTGTCTTGTTTTGAGTGTTGCTTGCTAATCTGTTTGATTTGGCAGCTTGTAAATAACTGGTTAATAAAATTTGGGGATGTTAAAGCTGAGTGGTGAGGAAAGGGCAGCCAATACTCACAGCAAAGGGCAGTGAAAGAGCAAGATCTTTTTTCAGCAATCAAAATCAGGAATAGATAACAGGACAGGGAGAGGGAAACAAATGGTGATCCAAAACACAGGTTATATTTTGAAAAAGCTTTAATTTGCATTGAGAAATAGATCCATGTAACATATGGAGCTTAAATACCCTTTTGCTCACTGCTCACAAAGACATTTGAAGAGTGAAGCACCATTATCCCTGTTTTATGTATAGAAAAAGTGAGGCACAGAGCAGGAGTGTGTCTTGCTCAGCATCACACAATGCACTCATAGCAGAGCTGAGGTCCTCAGCATTTGCACTGTGGGGGGATGCACCCTGTGGTGCATCCTGAACATCTAGTCTCATGTACATCGTCATCCTGTCCCTACACCATGCTTTTGTTTCCAGCTCCATCGTGTCTTCGTCTCCCACCCTAAAGGGGACCACAACTGGAGGTCCATCACAGAGTGACTGCCTTGGAGTGAAGACACGACTGATGTTTAAGCCTGTGCTCTGTAGGCTGAGCATTGCCCTCCTTCCACTACAAATGAGGACCCCGGGGCCAAAATGAAGGGCATGAACAATGACCTGTCTTCTGCCAATTCACTTCTTTCCTAGGAAAAACCCAAAGCAAAGTTTGCATTCAAACACCATCACACAAAGGGAGGACGTCACATTGTCAAGCCCTTAAAAGTTCCGAGTGTTGGCGAGCTCCCAGCTCATTTGCTGTGCATATGCATGATGGTGCAATGTTAATGACATGATCCCGTAGTGTTTCTTTCTGCAGGACACCTACCTTCAGTGCGCAGGATAACGGTGTTCCTCTAGTGAGCACCTGTGTGATGTTTTGTTTTCACATCGTGGTTCCATGTGTGGCCCCATGCTTCATTTTCACGCACACTATTCAAACCCAGCTTTCAAGGCAGTGATTAGTGCTCGCAAGGACTTCTCCATGGCAACAATCAATCTGGCATTCCCTAATTTTCAAGTGCTTTACTTTGCAACATTAACAGTGTTTTCTGTTTAAAAAGATGTGTAGTGTCCTATGCTTTTAAAGCAGGGGTTTAGTCCTGGCTGGGAAGCTTAAATTTATCTATCTCCTCTGTTTTCAGAGGTTGCTGAGGTGGTAGTAGCAGGACATTCTCTACTCCATATGATGTGGTTCCTGTGATAATAGGAGTGGTTTTGTCCAATATTTCTATTTAGGGTTAGTAAATAAATGATTACATACTACAGAGAGGCAGGAGCTGACAAGAATTGGAGTGTTTGACACTGCAGAAGAAGGAAGCAGGAGGTACATTCAGACCTAAGTGGGAACAGTAAGAAGCAATTGTCTGTTCAATCATGAAGTCCATGCCCAGCAGCGTCCTCAGTCAGAGTCCAGTATGTAAATCTAGTTTCTATTTTCATTACTTAGAGGTAACCATCAACAGATGGCGTTGGGAAACACTCATCATTTTGGCTAATAGAGTTACTGTTGCCAACTGTCCTGTCCTCCAAGCAGTGATTAGATATATTATTATTAATAAATAATACCTAATAATGATACAAACAGTCCAAACCTTGAAGTCCTTAGTCCTAAGCAGCTCCCACGCTCTTTGTGCTTGTATCTCTAGATGACTAAATGTTTTACTGCACCGAGCCAAATCCTTCTTTCTGATGTGTGTTACCGATCATTATTGCCTTGAATACAGCTCCTATGACATCCTCCAGATGAGCTCCCACCAATGGGAATTCCATATGGCCATTAGAAACAGAACTTGCTCATGAAGGACTCAGCCACAGAAGCTTTAATCACAACTTCCATTAAATTCCCAGAGCAGAAGAGCCAAAAAACTCTTGCTGACTTTATGTGTACTTATCCAGATGGTCCCTTCCTGTTCCACAGAATTCATTAGGAAGGAAAAGTGAATTCCCACCTTCTGTGGGTATTGGAATCATCTTCTGGCCAAAGCTGGAAGGCAAGCCAGTGATTTCTGCCTGAATGTGTGCACTGTAAGGCTCACAGCAGACAAGTTCCCTGTACTCCTGACTGTTTGGAAACAGTACCCAGTACATGGAGAAAGCAGCAGAAGGTGGGAGAGGATCCAACTTAAGGCCAGTCTAAACAGGAAGGAGAATAACCCTGAAAGTCACAGTTCTGTAGCAGCAACACCTGCACCCAGTGAAGAATACTGTGAGAAACCAAATGCAATCAGTGTTATCCTGGAGGATCAGGGACCAGCCACGTGAAGGGGAGCTATATGAGGCTGGAATGATAGCTGAAGTATGAGAGTATCGTTAAGCAAATCATATTCCAGGACAAAGTATTCTATGATTCCAAGTGGAGAGAGAGAGTGAGCTAAAGAAAGGTGCAAATGACTTGTGAGGCTGCGGAGCTTGGAACAGACAGGGAGCATCCCCCCAGGGAATATTGTCCCTCTCTCAATGGAAGCAGCATAATGTGAATTCTATCATATTTAGCACATGCAACATCTTTAGGCAAATGCTTGAATAAATAGCTGCTTGCTGTGAAATTCCTGGATTCCTCTTAGTGCCCAGGTGGGATGTAGCACCATTCCCTATCGTAGTGCTTCTACTTCTATGCAGGCTTTGATTGTACAGACCAATTCCATCTGCAGTTTTGCCAGGGCAAGGAGTGATGATTTAGAAACTTGGCCCAAAACTTCCAAGCAGAAGTGGCAGTAAACATTAGTCACTGTAGCAAACTAATTGGTTTTCCATATGGCATTTTCAATGGAGTGTGGAAGATTCACAAGTGAAATAATAATTACAAATGAGAAATACTTTGGGAAGAAGTGTTTTTCTCCCTATGCATCACTTAAAGGGATTTCTAATTAAGTCAATACTTGATTATGCTGGAGAGGACATTGGCAGTCACATTGTGATTTGTTGGGTTTTGATCTCAGGGAACAATTGTTCCCAAAGGCAAGCCTGGGGTGCTGCTGAGATGTGAGAGAGGGGAGAAAGGTGTTAAATTCCCTTTGGAAAATCAGGTGGTGAACATTTTCCTGATAGTACCGTTGCCTGTAATAGAAGCTTTTGCTCAGGAAGAGGAGGGCCTGATGTTACTGATTAAGACAAGTCAAAGACAGATGCTTTAAGATATCCTTGGATCTGTATCCGGCTAAAGACAAAGCCAACTCAGACCTGGAAACTGTGCTCTAAGGCAAAATGAAAGTAGCTTCATGAGACCTCAGCCCTATCAGAAGCCCAGAGCACCTTATTCACCTTCCAGACTAGCAGCCCAGAAAGCAACCGTATCCTGGGCTGCATCCAAAGCAGCGTGCCCAGCAGGTCCAAGGAGCTGATCCTGCCCCTCTGCTCTGCTCTCGGGAGACCTCACCTGGAGCATTGGGTGCAGTTCTGGTGTCCTCAACATCCAAAGGACATGGAGCTGTTGGAACAAGTCCAGAGGAGGGCACGAGGATGCTCAGGGACTGGAGCATCTCCTGTATGGAGCCAGGCTGGGAAAGTTGGGGCTGAAGACAGCTAAGGCCTGAAGCATCACATCCCATGGGGAAATGTCCACTTCTATCACATTTGCTGTTCAGAGACCACAAAATACTTTAAAGGCAAGATTCTCCTAAAGAGCCTGCAGAGAATATAATTCTCCTTTCTCCCACTCAGCTCCTTTTGGGAGGTGCATGAACCAGACACATGGGTTTTTGTCAAGATTATCCCAGAATAGGCCAGAGGCCACGTTCTGCTGCAGTTGAATATGGAGGAACATATTTTTTTTGCAGATGCATCCATTCAGTAGGAGGTATCACTGGAAGAGATAGTCCTTTCCCCCAAGATTTCCTGATGTTATTTGACTATTTGATCTTCTGCCTGGATAGGATCAATTTATATCACACATTTAGACCAGGTTGGATGGGGCTTTGAACAACCTGGTCCAGTGGAAGGTGGGGGTTTGGAACTGGATGGTCGTTAAGGTCTCTTCCAACCCAAACCATTCTATGATTCTATTATGGCCCAGAGCTGACATCCCAGTCCACCTCACAATTAATAATTCACTCCTGAATTGCTGAGAGCCACCAAGATTGTAAGCAAGACTGTGTCTAGCACCAGTATTGACAGCCAGGTGAAGTCCATACTTCTCCATGATGACCTGCTTTGAGGATGCAGTTGAAAGTCATCTTTAGTCTCAGCCAGTTTGCTCAACAGCATCACAGAGTGCTTCCTTTTGATGCTTCACATAGAATCATAGATTCAGTTGATTTGGAAAGGACCTTAAAGCTCACCCAGTTCCAACCCCTGCCATGGGCAGGGAAACCTTCCACTAGAGCAGCTTGCTCCAAGCCCCTTTTAACCTGGTCTAAATCTAACTGATTTCAGAGGTTTGGTATTGTTGGAATGATAATGATGATGCTCTTTCATTTCCTCCTTGGCACAGTTAATACTGACCATTGATGGCTAGGAGTTAATATCCTCAGCTTCTGGTGTGTGGAAGTCTGCCTGTTGTGGTGCTGCTTCTCAGTGTTCTGCAAGGTTCAGAGTGGACTTGCTGCAGCTGCATCTTTCTTTGAGGACAGTGAAGCTGACTGGTTTAAAAAGGCCATAAATCAGTCACAGTCAGTTACCAAGATATAATTCCACCCAAGTGTCTTAACAGAAATCCTAAGGGAAAAGGCTGAACAAGATTATGGGGATCTCTACACAAATGTGGCCAATAAAACTAAGGCAGAAATGACTCCTAACGATTTTGTGTAGCTTATAGAGTCACGGAGCAGAGACAGAGCTTGGTCATTGGCAGAGGCTCCATTCTGATACCAAAGACAGATGGGTTATCTTTGCTTGGATAATGGAAAAGACATGGAGAAATGGATTGAGTGCTGTGTTTCCATGCTCCACCACAAAGACAACCAAGGAAATAGATGCCTGCACAGGGAAACTCATCCAGCCCACTGTAGACATCTGTTTTTGAGATGCAACACACTGTCCTCTGAACGGGCCCACTGCTTTACACATATTATAAGGAGAGCCTGGGGTGACTAGTTGGATGTAGACATCTAACATTTGGTACCTAAGTCAGGCCAGATAAATCCCATCACAGGGCACTTATTAGCCTTGGTTGCCTTGAATCATATGTTAGCACCAAAGCAGAACACAGGCAACACACCGGGCATTGGACAGGGCACGAGATGTTGGGGCACCTTCCCTCCTTTCATCATCTTCTTGTTCACATTTTGAGGTCTCCATCCATTCCTTGTGCCTGTAAACCTTGGTCTCTTACAGCTTGGGGAATATGAATAGTAATAATGGGCAGAGCTTGTGCTAAGTGTTACTAGTTCAGGGAAGGGGGATTGAGTTCATTTTCCCTTGATACAAGTGATGATGTGTGGTACAGGGCATTGGAGATGTAAACTGTAGCCTTCTTCAGTTTGCGGTTGATAAACTTGCACAGTTCCCTCTCATCTGCACAGTTCAGTTCATGGCCCAAGCGTCTAAGCCAAAACAACTCAATATTAAAGTGATAAATTAGAACTATTAAATATTTCATGATGGGAGGGGAAAAGCTGCTAAAGCCATTAAATATCTATAGGGTAATCTCAATTGTAGCAGACAGAAATGGTACATTCTGAGGCTTAATATCTTATTTGAGGCTATTTCATTTTTGAGAACATGCAGTGTTATTGCCATATAAATTTATGGACAAACTCCTGAGGCCACATTTGTTTTCTACTTATTGTTTTTCCTTGGTTTTCATGGCATTTTGGGATTGCTGGTGCTGGGGGATAAGTGACATTGATTTTCATATTCTGGTGTTAAACCCTCCCCGTCTCCCACCTGAGTTTTGGTTTTTTGGTGGAGGTTTTTTTTGGTTGATGGAATTCCAGGGCTTCATGAAACTTGTAAACTCACAGCATCGGCCTCTAATGTGGCTATCAGAGATATTGCCAGTAAATCATTTCATCCTCCCTCTCCTCATTCTATGTTATTAGGATTATGCTGCACATGATGATTTGGTGCATTAAATGCCTGGAGAGCAGGTTGCTGTAGGGAGAAGGGTGAGAGACAAACAGTGCACATCAGAATACATGACTGGGAGCAGAGGAAGAAACTTTGCCCACAGGACCCCATGAGAAACAGTCACAGACCTCGGAGCAGCTTCCAGGGTCTGAAGGGGGCTACAAGGATGCTGGAGAGGGGCTCTTCATCAGGGACTGCAGTGACAGGACAAGGGGTGATGGGTTCAGACTGAAACAGGGGCAGTTCAGGTTGGAGCTAAGGCAGAAGCTGTTCCCTGTGAGGGTGCTGAGGCGCTGGCCCAGGGTGCCCAGAGAAGCTGTGGCTGACCCATCCCTGGCAGTGCTCAAGGCCAGGTTGGACACAGAGCCTTGGGCAACATGGTCTAGTGTGAGATATCCCTGCCCATGGCAGGGGGTTGGAACTGTATGAGCTTTAAGGCCCTTTCCAACCCAAACCATTCTGTGATTCTCTGATTCTATGATAGAATGAATTTACACATCAAGATCCTCATTTAAAGCACAAAAGACTCCCATCAGATTTAGATGACATAAAATGATTCAGTTGTATCATTGTGCAATTGAAGTCCTCAAAGAACTTTGCCATTACTCTCTACATCCTTGAATGTTAATGCAATGAGATAACACAGACAGCTTTATGGGCTATAGTAACTGAAATTGTCAACTGCCGACGACTGCCAAAATACTGCTTTGGGCATGAAATCATTGACAAGGTTTGGTTTTAGCTCAGGGGAAGGTGTTGGGGTTGGTGAAAGATCCTATCGCATGTGGAAGGACCCACCTATGAAACACTATCAATCACCTTTGAGTTTAACTCTTCACATCAACAGTCACGGCAGAGTATGGGAAGGGAAGATTATATCATGTAAGGAACTGGGGGGTGGGATTTGAGACAGATTACTTCTGCTGGAATCCAGCCAGGTCACTGCAGTTAACCCCCTTACTCTTGGGCCACATGCCGTGGGGTCTTTAGTGGACGTAAGTGCTGAGGAGCTTGTCTTTCACATCTCATGTGATGGCAGGCGAGGGGGGAATTAGTTTACTCTCTTTAACACTGGGCTTCTGGAGTGCAAGTGTCACAAAAGATATTTCTTTGCAGGCAGATGCCTGCTGCCAGTGGGAAGCTGAGAAATGCCAGTTTTAATTAAAAGCTTTATTTTCAAACACAACCCAGAGATGATGAGCAGGAAGAAGGACTTGTCTGCCGGGAGGCTTCAGTGTGCGGCCCTGAGCAAAACAGCAGTAATTGAAAGACAAGGCCTAATTCCCCCTCTCCCAGCTGGGTCTAACCACGAGGCAGGGACATCAATCCAGCCCTTGAAGGAGGGCTGGCAGCGTCTCAGGTTTGTCATTGCCTCTATTGTCAGAGGGAAGGAAGCCAAAGGAAAGCTGTAAGATCTTCCTAGCCCTTCTCTCTAAAGCTGGCTTATGAAAAGAAAACAAGAGAGGGGCAAAGCTGTTAGAGGAGAAGGCTGAAAGCTGCCTGTCTGACACACAGAATCACAGGACGGTTTGGGTTAGAAAAGACCTTAAGCTCATCCAGTTCCAACCCCCCTGCCATAGGCAGGGACACCTCACTCCAGACCATGTCACCCAAGGCTCTGTCCAACCTGACCATGGACACCACCAGGGATGGAGCATTCACCATTTCTTTGGGCACCCTGTGCCAGTGCCTCAGCACCCTCACAGTAAAGAATTTCAGCCTTCTATCCAACCTGAACTTTCTCTGGTAGCTGCTTTTCCTCCTCCTTCCCACACATTTTACCGTACCTCTTTCAATCCCCACTGCTGTTGTCCTATATCAAGCTCTGTACATATATTTAAATGTAATAAGATAGATTACAAGAATTGATTTCCCCCAGGGTCAGGTCGATAAGACTGTATAAGCATGGAATATACAACAGCTCAGGAAGAGCTCACTGTAGTAGATTAATTAATGATACGAAATATGGAAGCATCCCACTCACCGTAGCTCTCCTCAGCTCACCTGAGCTATTAGCTGAGTCTCTCGCGGCATTCAGCGGCCTGCTGCCAACCTAACAGTATCCACATTCCTCTTGGAGTCATCACAGCCAGAGCTTTTGAAGATCCAAAGGTTACTTTGCCCTTGCTCCTTCAAGGAGAAATCACAGTGTGAAGTAAATAAACTTCTGAGCAGCACAGCACTGACCTGCTTAATCTTTATTGCAGTCTGAGAGGGGAAAGCAAAAACCTGCTGTAGATTCTTACTCACTTTTATTCCCCATAGTTATACAGCTTTTGGAAACAGGAGAAGAAAAATGAACATAGAAAGAGATGCTGCTTCTTCTGTATTGGAAAATATACATTGGAAAATATATACATATTAATCTGTGTGAACTAATACATTTTTATTGAGGTGGACTGATGGTTAGAAGGGGATTAGGAGATGTGAGTCCTGTCTCCTTCCCTTCCCAGCTCTAGGAAATGCATGATTTATAGCTGGAATCTAGAGAGAGGAGAGAAAGGTGGGTACATGATGCATCTCCCGTACTACATTACAAATTCATCTGCTGAAAAGCAAAGCTGGATGTTGTGTACCTTAATCTTTATGAACACATTATGGTCTTAGCGGGTTTATGGAGCTCACCCGTACCTTATAATCATAGCTTCAAGGAAACAGCCAAAACAAATCATAGAAGCATAGAATAGTTTGGGTTGGAAAGGACCT
>NDXB01006312.1:71068-84679 GCA_002631895.1 Agapornis roseicollis | reverse complement strand
AAAAAAAAAAGAAAAAAAGAGAAAAAAGAAAAAAAGACAAAAAGAAAAAAAAGAAAAAAAAAGAAAAAAGAAAAAAAAAGAAAAAAAAGAAAAAAAAGAAAAAAAAAGAAAAAAAGAAGATTCACTCTTTTCTGAAACTGAAAAGTAGTAATTTTCCAGGATTGTTTCAAACATGCCTTATCAGCAAATAAACAGAAGGTATTAGGAACAGTATTCTTAGCAAAGATGTTGAAGTCTGAAATTTGACCATGCTTCTATTTCTAGAAATCCTTTATATGTTCTTTCTTGCATTCAACTTGCAAATTCTTATTCAGAAATTCAGCAAAACACAGTTTTCTGCGAAAGAAGATAGCTGGTATTAGACAAGCTGGTATGAGATGGAAAGAAATGGACAACTTTGGTTTTTACATAGGAAGTCTCTTTCAGGAACTCAAAAAACCTTGTGCTCCTCAAAACTTGTTTCCTCCAATATACCTGCTTGCCTAACAAAATGCCACCAACTCCATTCTCACCCACCAGACATTTTCTGTGAGACATTCAGATGTCAGCCACAACACTACAGCTTATTAAATGAAGCTGCCTCAACCAGGAAACAGGAAAGCTATAGCACAAATGTTGATGACAGCTCTTTTCATATTTTACGTGCTGCTCCTTCCCTTCTGATGTGCAGTATAATTTCTTACTATTGCATCCTTTGCTGCTTCCAAGAGAGCTCTGCTAAGATAACAGCACTTGCTGCCTCACCCTTTACCTCAACAAATGACATGAAATACGACAGGGTGCAGAGATTTACAGTCAGTATCATATCTCAGGATATACTCAAATTGATATCAGGAATAGGAATTGGAACTTTTACACACGCATGCATTTCAATGCCACCGAGCAGCAACTCAGTTGAAAAATTACTCTGTCAGTAAACACTTTGAGGTAGTTGTCTTCCAAAAGTTAAGTTGCTTTGAGGAGGTGTATGAGATTCTATTTAACTTTGGTCCAGGTCTAGGGAAAATAGCTTACGGAAGATACCTGTATTTTAAATCATTAACAGTTCTCAGATCAAAATTAGTATTAGAAATTCACTAAAAAGTCTGCCCTACAAAAGTAGGGGATAAAAGAAGCCCATGCACATTTTAGCAGGAATGATTTTATGTCATGTAGATTAGATGACAAAGATTTGATTTCTGCCTAAATAAATCAATCGGATCTTGCCATAGATGATGTGACTTCGTACAATTTTTAATGGCTGACTACAGACACTGCAACGTCTTGAGAAGAACTTCCGCAAACAAGTTTAGGAGATTCTACCTGCTTAATAAGCAACACATAGGCCATGCTTCCAAAACTGTGTTAGTATCCTTACATATCAAAATTATTTCAATTCATCAGCTTCACTGGAACAGCATCAGTTTCACTCAAGCACAACTAATACAACAAATAATACAGAAAAGCTTAACAAATACAGGCTTTAGCAAAGTGAAGTGGTCATTTTCACTATAAGCAACTACAATTGTACAGCCTACAATTTCTCCTCACTCCTTCTCCCTGACAGAGGGAATAATTATTTATAAAAGAAAGAAATTTTAATACCAGATGTATTATATGAATGGTAGTTATACATGTAAAAATATGGTGATCTCTTCAGCTTGAGGACAGGTTATGATACAGTGCTCTGATAATTGCACAGCATCCTATATGCTGACAGAATGGTGGTAGTTCTAGAAAATTTAGAAGCTTTTCCCTTCCACATATCATATCTAAAAGGGAAAAAGATATATGCAACAAAGAACAGCTTATATGTAAAATAATGCTGTACTCATAGAGAATCTTCCAACTCATACAATAAATTCTCTGTAAATTGTTTCAGACCCGCTACATCCAATGAGATTATTATAGCAGCTGCCTGAACTCAGCATCTTGCAAAAGGACCCTTTAAACAGAAATCAGAACAAAGTCAAGACAGCACTGGATAAAATACATACATCTTATCTAATTCTAGCATGCATTTTGTATTGGGTCTGTCCGAGATGGAGTTAGTTTTCCTGACAGAAGCACTCATAGTGCTGTACTTTGTACTGCTAAAGAGAAAGGTCTTGATAACACACTAGTGTCCTGGCATTATGGCTGCTTCTCCAGCATCCCCTCTCACCCACAGACTGGGGATAGCCCAGATCATGGGAAAGGACGCAGTCAGGACAGCTGACCCAAATTGACCAAAGGGATATTCAGACCACATGACATCTGCTCAGCAATAAAAGCTAAAAGAAAGGAGGAGGAAGAGGGTGCATTCAATATTTATGTTTGCCCTCTGGAGCAACCACTACGTGCACTGAAGCCTTGCTTCCCAGGAAATGGCTGGACATTGCCTGCTGATGGGAAATAGAGAATAAAATCCTTGTTTTCCTTTGCTTCCACAAATGACATTTGCTTTTGCTTTATTAAAGTGCCTTTATATTGACCCAAGAGGTTTTTTTCTTTTCATCTTATTTCCCAACCCCTGCCTTACATCCTGCTGAGGGGGGGAGCGATAGAGTGGCTTGGTGGGCACCTGGTGTCCAGTCATGATCAACCCACCACATATCTCAAGATATGAGCTAATCTAGCATGAATATCAAGGCTCACTTGCCTAGTTTTCTAACAAAACCCATGCAATTTCCAGTGTTAAAAAAGCCACATCCAGCCACTGAATTGCAGAATTTAATCTAGAAGCAAACCCCAAAAATAAAACCCCAGATGCCAAAACCACCAACATCCTCCTCTTCCCATTTATGACTTTCATTTCTTCACCTTTCTGTAGGTGAGCAACCAGGATGCTTATCCAGAGCAATAATAGCCGCAGTTACAAATGACAAAAAAAAGAACATGAGAATGTAATGATGCCAGTGAATACTGAAGGCTCTTGCTTAACATCTGTCATTTATCCTACCTATGAGTGTAACAAATATGAAGAGGATAACACAGCTTACAAGCAAGTGGATACATAGAAAATTAAATTCAGTATCAGTCAAGTTAGAGTAGTTATGAGACTTGTGTGTCATACCTGCTCTTCTAGCATCAGCTACTTGAAATGTATATGTATGCATGGGACAAGCTTATTCGGATATTACAAACTTAATCAGTAACACCAAGTGATATGGTATTTTTGAATAACACTCCATTTTATTTATTGCTGTCATGTCAAATCATTTTAAATTACTAATTAGATGCAAGGACAAACAGTTAATTGCACTGTATTATGGGCTGCATTAAATATTGTATTAGTCAGTGGCTTTTTCCTAACAATTCCGAAAATAATTTTTAAACTGAAGACCACAAAGTAGTCCGGATATAAGAGAGGTAAAATTACCAGAGAAACAGGCTACAAAAATCTATCTGTATTCCAAATTCACATGGAGGAACATGAGAAATGGGATAAGGAGGACATAAAGGTCCTGATTCAGGAAAGCATTCTATTTTGAGGCATTTCAGCAGCTGTCTAAATACCATTGCTATACCAAATGAAAGCAAAGGAGAACTTAAAAGTAATTAAAAAGGAAATTTTCAGTTTTACAGTCAATTGATTAATTTTAAAGAAAAAACTTGCTTAATGATAGACCTTTACTTTATGAGAATATACATGATATAGTGGAAAGAGTGTATTACTTAAGGGGGGAGGAGACATTTTATAAACCTGATTGGAAACTCTCAATACAGTAGGTTATTAAACTTTCTCACATATATTTTCCAACTTGGGTGATTCTTTTTTACAGTGCTAGTATCATCAGACTGCTTGAAATGAAGACTGAAACTTTTCTCTGATCTTAAAATGTCCCATAAAGCATGCCTTGATTTATTCCCTCATTTATACATACTTAATATCTCAAAAGAAGAATAAAAGGGGTCAAAATGCTTTTCAGGATTTGACTACCAAAACTTTATTACATGGAGAAATACTTTTAAAATCTAATGAGTTAAGAATTTAACTAAAAAATCCTCAGCAAAATAAAATACATAAAATATAGATTTTACATCGAACTATAAAAGTATACAAGTTGGTTACTTTTATGTCTTCAAGACACAATCTAAAAGAAGTTGATTTTTTCCTACTGCATTCTGTAACTTCATGAAGTCACTCAGCTCAGTTTTAAGCACTAAGAGATCTTGAAATAATACCTAATCTAATACTGTTGCAAGAACCTTAGCTCCAAAATTGTCAACATAAGCATCATCACAGAGCAGTAACCACTCTATTAAATTCTGCATCTCTTGTTTTTAAAAAGATGAGAGTGAAATAAACTCAACTTTAATGAACTTCAGTTCATTCCCTGTGAAAACTAAAACATACTTGGACTTATTTGAAAGGCCACATTTAAAAATAATAGCTGAATATTCTTTTAGAAGGAAAGCCTAGCATTGATTCAAATTGCACATGAGGCTTCAGCTCAAGATAATATTTGCATTAACGAAATGTGTATGACAGGTCGAATTTAAACACTGCAGCTTAAAATTCTCATCCTCCTACACAAAGATCATGGTACAGAAAGGCCGGGAATTATGCTTCACTCTCTACATCATCATTGCTCCACAAACCTGTGAGCAATTTGCAATGGGATGCACCATGAGAGGAACAGTTTAAGGGCATATGAATGTCCCCCAGAATAAAAAAAAACACCCTCAAGATTGCTCTGAGTTACTGGTACTTGCCTTCTTCTTTGTGGACAAGAGAAGCAGCCAAGACCCCTAAATGAAACTCCCAGGGTGTTTCACAAACACAAAAGTGACAGGATTCCAGACCTCTGCAGGGAGAGGAGAAGCCCACTCACCATGCAAAATAACAAGTACTTAAAATCTAGAAGCTTTTTATCTGGGACCTCATGGAAATTCTTTTCTGATCTACACTCATCTCTAGAAAGCCATCTAACATCTATTTAAAATTAAATTCCTTTGCCCTCCAGAACTGAGAGCCAAGGCTATTTGAGTCCATATAGAAAGTCCCAGATGCTCTCAATGTCTTTTCATTTCTGTCGTGCTAATTTTTGTTTATACCATCAGAATTTAATATAGCTGTTAATTTCTTCTCCTACAAAGCATCTTTGGTCTTAGTACATACCAATTTCTTCCCATGACAACTGTGTGCAGGAAGGGCTGCCACAGTGAAACACGTAGTTCCTGAAATGGCACCTCAATATCTCACCATTGCTCATGAGAAGACAGAACAATGATATTTTCAGCCTCTGTCAGAGAGCATCAATTCGGATTCCATGATACCCAGAAAAAAAAACCAGATCCCGCTTTTCTTCAAAACTCATGTGCCAACTGCAGTGTATCTGCTTCCTGGGGTCTTTTATAAGAGAGTATGAATGATTCTCCTTCCCTCAACAACGAGATAAACACAGAGAGCTGCAAGCCCCTGCAGAGGGAAGTTAATATTTACATCTCAGTCTTGACAGTACTAGTAAGGATCACATACCAGAAAGTAACTTTCCAGAATTATGAACTCCCTCAAACAGAAAGGTTTTTTGGGTTGGAATGACAGACTTCCACGCTTTTCCACTCTTCACCACCAAAAATTTAACACTGAAGGAAGTTTGCTACAGAAGTTTTCTTTTCATGTAATATATAATTAAGTTTTACAACTGACGCGTAGAGCAAACATAAAGCATATTGCCCTATTTTATATTATAGACATAAAAAGGAAACATATGTAAAGAAACCCTTTCATAAAAAAAAAAAATACCATTTACCATTTCATAATTTTATTTCTGAACATAAAAGGAGAAGCCTTTGGAAAAAAATCACTGCTGCTGGAGGACATGCATCAGGACTACTTTTCAGTGTACCAGTTTGCCTATTTCACTTCTGACTTCAGATCCTACGTAAAAATACTAATACTCCAGAATTTATATTCAAAACCTTAGTTCTTCCAATGAAAAATTTAAGAAGCAGGAGCTGGAAGCATCAACATCACCATTAGCATCATTAGTTCTGTGGCCAAAGGTCTCCTACTAATGCTTCTCTGCTTCTGTGTAGATTGAAGATATTTTTATAATAGTGCACTTCACTTGACAAGTGCCTACATTTAAGAGATCTCCTGCCACTACTACTGCTATCATCAACAACCAAATACAACAGATTTCAGAAAAAAACGGTTCAAAAAGTCAAGTCTGGCAGATTATTTTTTCCTGCTAAAACCGGATCTTTACAATGACAAAGACTAACCTCTAGTTAACCTTCTGTGTTACAGATGTGTTACATTTGTGTTACAGATGTGCTAAAGGCCTCTGGAGAGCAGAGCCACTATTTTTGTTTCGTTCCAGCTAGATACAGGGTCATCTCAGTAAACTGTTCTTTCCAAGAAAGAAAAGCTGCAGGCTGACCATCATTTTGCCTTGAAGACATTTCTCTGTAAAGATAAGTGCCAGTACCTAATGAGTATCATTTAACAAAACCATGCTTCCTGAGCAAAGGCTCAGTTTGTTTCCCAAAGAGCAACAACAAAGGCCTCTTCCAGTTACGCAGTTCAATTGTATCAACAGCGATATTTTTTCCTCTCACTTTTATCTCCCCTAAATTTCCCACATCCTCCACCAATAACAAACAGTCCCAACACATTCTTTATAAATCCCGCTCCGCTGGCAACCCATGAATCATCTGACAACATAATTGCTCTTGCATGCAGGGCACAGCTAAAGGTTGTCTTGTGGCACAGGGCCAATATAACACATATACTTGCTCTTAAGACACTAGGAGTCAGCATGGTTACACTGAACCCCTTTCTCAGAAAACAGCTCTACTCTTTTTCTGCAAATTATTTTCTTTCAGTAGTTAGAAACTGAAACAGGCTCTGTGCTTGACTTGCAGCAGTCAGTTTGTGCTCATGAACTTCATGTCACAATGGAAAGTCCTCTCCACTTTCCTAAATGTCCACATTCACAGCCTTTTTCTATTAAAACCTTTGCAAACTGGATCTGCAGAGTTTCAAATTCAAAATGATGGAAGTTCACAAATATGCTTTTCAGCTTTCTTTTAATACTCACCACAACCTGTGGCCAAACATGATCCCTGGACGTTATATGCCAAGCATTTATAATAGGGTTCCATAGCAATCCTTTGTTGTACAAATACTTCATTACTGTACTTACACTATGTTGTTTTCATGAAAACACACACGCCAGTCTGAGTTGTGATTGTTCTGTAATCTAGCCCTGACTTCCCTGCTTTTTACTTACACAGAATAAAAATCTGTTTTCTCCTTGTGTGAAAAAAACCCATAAAAATCTCATAAATGGCTTTGTGCTCCTGCAAATGACAGGAATTCCTGTACAATGGATCAGGAGAGGCTGACACTTCTTAAAGAAGGGGGGGGAGGAATAATCTCCACGTCTGCATATAAAATAAGCAACATTTTTCACCCTTTCTTCACACTCCAAAAAAAAAAAAAAAGAAAAGAAAAAAAGAGTGAAACCAAGCTGCAGTAAATAATTAAAGTGAAACCCCAGGGGCTACCCGGAAACAAAGCAGGACTACACAAAATATGTCAGCAAAGGTTATACAGAACAACATTTAAATGAAAGATGGCTCAATTAGGTAACTAAATGAAATACCACTTCAAATCACATACCTTCTCATCAGCCACAGTAATACTTTGTGGAACTCCCATCCCAATATGTCCCCTCCTGCAACAAAGGGTTAATAAACCCAGCAGCTACAGCAACACCTCAGGTACCAATTCTTTGCAACAGATCCCCATTCATTTCCGGTAGCCACAAAACCATTAAAAGAAAACTTCAGCTTCTACTGCTTTTATTACCTTTGAGGAAGAAAAGGAAGCATGTTACAGTCCTGCTATTTGGTTTAGCTGCTGAGAAACTGTTTTAAATTATAGCACTCTTGCTCCACCCTGGTCAGCACTGTGCATATAGAGAAAAGGTAGGGGAAAAGCAGTAACTTCCCATTTTCCACACCCCCCAAGACTGCCAGAAATACAACAAATTGCTTACAGGGAATTTAGCTACAGGAAACTAAAACTACTTATCTCTGTGATTGATATTTTCACAAGGAACACTAGCAGTTCCATTTCAAAACTCCTTGCTGGTCAATGCAGCCGGAAAATGGCCTTTCAGTAGTAGTATGCATACTTCGTCTAGGAAGAGGTGAGAAAGCCTACACCAGGATGAAAACTCAATTCTAAAGCCACCCATAGCTCACTGCATCCTGGGGAAGACAGATGAAACACTTAGTATTCCCCCCTCAGATAAAATGCAGATCTTAAATGTCAAAGTAGCTCCCAGCTCACCTAAAAGCAGGGAAATCCTTTAACCAAGAACAAAGGAGTCAAGATCAAGCTTTTGAAATATCCCAGACTTCATGCAACAACTGTATGTAGCAACATCTAAACAAGGCAAGGAGTAGCGTATTAAAAACTCCAAACTGCTTGAAGCTTCTCAGCATTCCTTTGTTTAAAATGATCTATGACAACAAAAATGACAGAATTTTGTTAGCAAGAGAGCTTCCTTGCAACCAAGTATTGCCAGAAAATGAAAAAGGGCACACAAATAAATGAAAGGACATGGACCTGTTGGAGTATGTCCAGGGGAGGCCACCAAGATGATCAGAGAGCTAGAGCACCTATCCTAAGAACACAGGTTGAGAGAGCTGGGGTGGAGAAGAGAAGGCTCTTCTTTACTGTGAGGGTGATGGGACACTGGCACAGGTTGCCTGGAGCAGTTGTGGCTGCCCCAATCCCTGGCAGTATTCAAGGCAAGGTTGGATGGGGCTTTGAGCAACCTGGTCTAATGGAAAGTGTCCCTATCAGTGGCAGGGGGTTAGAACTAGATGAACTTTAATGTCCATTCCAACCTAAACTGTTCTATTCCTCTATGACTTTTTACAGAGCATCCTGTTAAAATGGAAACTTAACTCTAGAATATCCCATGCATTTCTCTGTATAACACCTACGCATTTCCCCCATTTTACTGAGGCAGAAGCTCCTATTTACCTAGCCACTATTTTTGTGTTTAGCATCTTCAGACACTAAAACTGGTTACCTAATACTCTGATCCTACCAATGTACACATATTTGATCTCATGCAGTGGGAGTAATCCCATAAAAATCAAATCCTCTACAGCATAGAAATATAATATTTATGACTTGCCTCTGATAATACAGTAAGCCTGGGATAAAATTAGGAACATAGGTTCTTGTCTCCTGTTCCACATACCACTGGATTACTCAGCTTCCTTCCTCTGTTCACAGTTGGGGGTATCCCCCTACCGAATATATTTCTGTATTCTAACCACTGTGCTGGTTTAATACCTCTTCAAAGCCCAAGACTTAATTGAAACCATCCCAAAAAACCACAAGTCTCAGCCACACAACTCAGCTGAGCAGAGCTACATTAAGACAGGTTATTCAGAGGCATGTGATGTGCAACTCCCATACTTTCTCTCATCCAGCATGCGATCCAAGAGATTTATCTTCTCAGAGCACTTAGAAACACAGCCAGCAAAACACAATGGACCTCTCAGCTATGAGCATCTTTGGGTTCTGAAGAAGAATTCAGGTGCTGCCTTGGGACAGAAAACACTATATATGAAACTTTTTGAAGAGCCATGGTTGCTTAACCACCTTTCTTTTATAACCTCAGATATTGTTAATACACTAAAGCCAGTGTGTAAATACACTTGACTGGTTTTACTACTACACCAGTAAGCTAGTAATCTAGTAATTTTAATGACAAATATACATTTATTTTGGAAAACAAAAACACTGACATTAGACTAAGTAAAAGAAATCGTTATATTTGTACATCACTTTTCAATACCCTTTTCACTCAGGCTGTACAACGGAAATGTTATCAAGGAAGACAGAACTACTATTTTTCACTCACAGTTCAAAATCTGGGGATTTGAAAGCTGTGTCCCATGCCTAGTGGTGCCAATGAAAGTTTCTGCACTAGCTGAATATGTCATTTCTGTTCTCCAGTAAAACAAGCAGGAAATACAATGTCAACACTCATAAGTAAAATAAAATGTCTTAATTCCTTGTACTTAATGAGGCCTTTTTTGAAAATGCCCATTTTTTGGCATATCCATACTAAATTGAGCATTTTAACTCAATCTCACTTCTACTTCCCACTTCCCTAAACTCAATACCAAACACCAAACAGTGCACTGTCATTGAAACAAACAGTACAGCTGCAGTTACTGCACTGCTAAGGTGGCACATGTGGTTTCTGCAATGGTTTCCATTCTAGAAACACTCATATACCAGCATAAATTCTGCCCTAACAACATCTAAGTCACTAATGGCTATTTTCTTCAAAGCCAGTAAAACAAGGAAAAAAGCATAAAAGGAGATAAGAAATTACTGTTGAAACTTCAGAATTTTTAGACCACAACAAAAAGAATGAAATTATAGTGTCATTTTAATTAAATATGATATACTTAATCAAAACAGCCCTTTCTCAAAGATATCTCACGGGAAATTGGATTCAGATGAATGCTAAATGGCAGCAATTTAGTAAGGAAAGTACAGTCTGAGCCAAAATTGTTCTTCCCAGAGGAAGAGTCAATAAGTGTCATGAAAAGTGTGCTGTTTCACAGGTATTTTCCAAATACAAAATTACTTTACAAAAAGCGTGACTGGAAAAGCAATACTGCTCAAAACAATTAAGGGCCTCTCCTAGCTTCGCCAATGTGAATTAGAGGCAAATTCTGGTCACTGAAGTAACACCACTACAAAAGCAGAAGCTTTGGGCCTGTAAAAGAGAATCTGATATGAAAAAGGAACCAAATAGTAATTTTTGTAGTATTGTATTTGCAACCTCATTTTAAGAGTTTTGATACTTCAGTGCTGTTGCTTACATAAAAAAGGTTCTTTCACTAAGCAGGCAAAGAGGAGAACATATTCTGAGGACCCATGACAACAACTCAGGACTCTGTTTCCTTAACAGATGGATTTAACTCCAAACAAGATGGACCTATTCTTTCCTTTAAATACAAGAGAAGAATCTTTAAGAACTCAAAACTGCCAAGGAGAAACACATTACACCAGGAACATATCTTAAGCTTGAAACCCTTATTTTCTCCATAGAAAAGCAATTACTTGATAAACAGAAAAGAGAAAATCAATCAATGAACCAAGATCCCATAAAATCAGGTTTTTTCTGTAGAAATTTAGGTATTTCCTAAGCTTATTTAAAAATTTGTTGAGAAGTTTGTTGTTGACTAAGTTTAAAATGCTCATGAGTGAATTTTGTTTATGTATATTTGAAACACTGTTCTGTCACAATAGTTTCATTATTCATTACAATTATTCATTACAATTATTCATTATTTCATGAAGACAACTTAAAGTTAGGACTGTCCAAAGGAGATTCTCTATCTACTTGTCTAGACTTCCAGCAAAACAAATGCAACTGTGTGCTTCAAAGATATCTGCAGTACTTTCTGATATGTTACTCTAGCTCAGTGTTAAAACTAAAGCTCCCTAAGGAATCATAAAACTGAGAAGGGGAAAAATCTAAAGAGTGAACAACACTGGTATGTGAAGCATGTAAAACCACCTCAGGGTTTTGATCATCTGCAAGCAACCTAAAACCTCCTGCTGCCACTTGGAACACACCAACAGACTGAGATCCAAACAGATTTGAAGTTGCTGTCAGAAACACTGCAAATAAACTGTGGTAGGCACTAAAGCAAAATATAACTATGTAGCCCAATGTGAAAAGAATGAATGACATGTTTAACCTGGAAAGTATTTGGAAATATAACCCACCAATTAATGTAATGAAACCAGACCCTAACTCTCTATGTTAGACTCCTAAGATTAAAAACACAACTTGCAGAGCTCAGAAAGATCTCACGGATGTCAAGCCTCTCAAATATGTTATAGGAGAAAAGAAGCAAAAAACCAAACCACTCACCACCCCAGAACTCCATCAGTTATGATTCAAACCATTGTTAATGCAGTTTCCTCAGGTCCCATTAGCTCACAGTGTTTCATGCTCTTCATAGTTAGACTTTAATATCATCAGTAGGCTGACAAGGATAGTGGATAGTCTAGTTGGCACGTTACTAAAAACTGCAAGTTATTCTGGATCTTCCCAGTAATTTAATATTTAGTCATGACTTTGCATCCCCTCCCCCCGAGTGGTGACTGTATTACTGATGATTGCCACAATATTTATACATCCATATGTATATTCTTATTTGGAAAATACACATGTTCATTAAACAGAGATCAAGCAGATTGATTTCTTATTCTCCTTCAGTAAGATAACTGATTGTCTAGACAAAGGAAATGCAGTAGCTTTTATCTTCTGGACTTCAATAAACCAGTGGCTTTTCAAGATTTATTAGTTGGTTAGAAAGAAATTAGAATAACAGACTAATCAGGAAATGGCAGGGTTGAAACAGTAATAACAGTTCCCTGAGACTCAGTGGTAGGGCTAATTTTATTTCATATTTTCATTGAACACTACAGCAAAAATTGCAGAAGATTCGTAATAAAATTTAAAAGGCAGAGTCTGTAACAAGTAAAACCACAAAGGGATACAGAAAGAATTACACATGGGAGACCTGAGTAACAGACACGTAACTGTATCAAGTACAAGGCGATGCATTCAATTAGTAACAACTAGCACTTCCTCTACAAGCTAGAAGCATGCCAGTTCAGGAAACAGCAGCAGAAAGACTTGAGCACACCATTCATTGTCAGGCTGAGTATGAGGTATTAACAACTTTGAAAAAAGCAAATTCCTTTTCAGATACATCAGGAAAGGTATTTCCACTTTATAAGCAATACTGTATACACTTGACATTCATATTCAAGAAACAGGATTAAGAATGCTGGTAAGAATGGTGAACCACTTTTAGGTAATAAGACTAAAGTAGTTCAGTTTATTATTTTTTTTTTTAGCATCACAAAACAAGAGCTGCAAGGAGGTATGATTATTTTAAATGAATGTAACTGCCCATTAACATCAAATGAAGGAGATCTATTTAAACTAAGGCAGTACTCCCCAGACTTCAAAACTGGGGCTGCTGGGAATTAGAGAAAGGCAATGGACCTTCCAATTTTGTGTTCTCACTGACATTTGACACAAGAGGCATTCTTAGCATATGCTGATAAAACAAATAAAAGTTATACCCCTCCTCCATAAGACCATACTTTTTTGAATGCAATTGAAACATTGTAAATTGCCTTTGAGCTTTACTCCCCTTGAATTCTTTTCGGCACTGCTTGGCTGCTGTTATGCTTGTATTGCCCTGCGGGCTCTGACTGCTATTCTAGACCAGAGCAGAGACACCCTGCTATGAAGTCTGAATAATTTTTAACCACTTAGACTATGTACACCCAAGATGCAGCATGACAAATTCAGACAAAGCTGAATTCCTGTCTGGTTCTGAGGTGCTTGAATAAGTATGAGCATTGTTCTGCTTATAATAGTTATTGTTGTGCTAATTACATATATCAATATGATCACAGATCACTGTTTTATTCCACACACTTCTTATCAGCCTATACTCCATTTCAAGTTACTTTAAATGGAAAGAAAAACAAACAAAAAACCTGAAAAAACATACCCCCCCCCCCCCCCGACAAAAAAACACACCAAAAAAAAAAAACAAAAC
>NDXB01006312.1:35818-71044 GCA_002631895.1 Agapornis roseicollis | reverse complement strand
ACCCCCAATCAAGTTAATTTAAAAGGAAAAAAAAAAAAAAAAAAAACCTGAAAAAAAAACCCCCCCCCCCCCCGAGAAAAGCACACACCAGAAAAGAAAAAACCAAACCCAAACCAAACCGCCCAAACCAAGCCCCTCCAAGAATCAAAAAATCACTACCTATTTTAGAATTCATTTTAAGAAATATTTCTGATGACATATATTCACACTGTCACAATAAGAGATATTCCTGCACCAAAATCCCCTTATACTTTAAAGAATTTAGCCTTAAATCTTCATAAATTTAGCCTGAAGCCAGTTTTCATGCCCACCAAAACTCAGAGATCATGAATTTATAAAGGACATGCTGACAGAGCTGAACATTTATCAGAGTATTCTCACTGCTATACTAAACACTTAATTTCCTTTCAAGTAGTCCTATATAACAAACATTTAGAAGCAAAGGATCACAGTCTTTACAGGCTTTCCTGACTTCCCTGTGACTCTAAGGACAAGAGTAATGAAGATATTATTTATATCTCAGTTCAAAAATGCAACTGTTAATTAAAAAACAAGGGCACAGGCTGAATCCAAATTTACTAATTGTCTTTTAACCTTTTATTAAAATCCCCCTTTGACACATATCTACTATTGCTTTACCTCTTTCAAAACAAAAGGCTTCATTCTTTTTCTGAGACTCAGGTCATTCAGATTCAGAGCACCTGTTCTCACTGTTCTGAATGGTCAATTTGATTTTTAGATGGCTTTAACTCACTGAACTAGCCAAAATCAATCTTCATGCCCTCTAGAAACCAAAACAAAATACAAATTTTACACATTAAAAAACCCACCATGCTTTTGAACTGAACAGTCCATTTACAAAGTATAAAAGACATTATCTAATTGTGAAATTCTAACCAAATTCCACCATATACTTCTCTCCAAGAATATATGACAAAACTATGCTATAGACCCAACCTGCATGTTCAAGTTCAAAGAACAGTAAACAGAATGACAGACTAAACACAGTGATACGTACATAGTTTCCCAACAGAAACGTGAGGGAAGCTGCAGATCACATTAGCAATATTTTGGAATTCAGTCCAAACTGTTTCAATGGAAACAGTCTGTTCTGCTGAATTACTACGTTATGGTTATGGCAACTCTTTCCCGAAAATACTTTATCTTGATGATATGTTGATTGTCTATAAACCTCCCAGGCACTACCCAATCTTCAATCCTCAGATTCTTCATCTCACTGTACTTGTACCTAGTAAAACTGCATTAAAACCCGAGTTTCTCCCCCTTCTTTCAGGTCCTATCAGCCATATATAAGTGAATTTCTTCCTCTTGATTTTGTAAAATAATCACCAAGGCAAGGACTAGAAGCTGAGACACTGTTCTCCACCAGACTGTCCAAAGTCTCTACGCATCACTGTTTAGGCCAATATACCTCCCACCCCTGATCTGATTACAGGAGAGCTGTAATCAATTCTCCTATTACAGACTGTTAGAAGCCAGTCTGAGGTACAATCTGATGGCAAGGAATGTATTCCATCCAGATTACTGGTCAATTAACTCCTGAAAGGGTACTTGACCTCCATCTTGAAAGTTTATGAAGCATATCGCTTTTGTGTTGGCACATGGATATCTGTAAAAGAGATTCTATAGTGGACACCAATCTGCAAAGTTATAGTCACATTTTTCAAAAGTATGTAGAGACTGAAAATGGTGTTGTCAAACTTCTTTAGGCAGCTTCAAACGGATCTAAGTAGGTATAGGTTGACTAAAAGTACCTCAAGTAGCTAAAAAATGGAAAATTGGATGCTTCATTAGAATCCATACAGCAGCCCACTTGCATCTGTAGGTGTGTAAATATCTCCAGTCTGAATATCTTTCTAAATTCAACCCATAAGCCTTAGCATAATCTTCAGCTACAGTGAAAATTGATGTGGGGGAAGGCAGGGGGGAAGAGAAAACGGTCAAGACTTCACGGTTGATTCCTAAAAAGCACCTTAAAAAATCCAGTACCATTCCAGACCTTTCAGAGTTGTTTTTTTTTTCCAGTCCAGTGTATAAGCTATGATTTCCTCAATGACTACTGTGGCATATGAGTTAGTTGCACCCTTTATCTGTTAAGAGATTATCTGGAAAACTGGCTTGTTTCTTGCTTTCTGCTTGCACTGGAATGGAGCATCTATGCTAGAACACAAAAAGTAACTGATAAAGTGACATGAAAGAGAGCCTGCCACAAATTACATGAACCCCAAGGTGAACAAAAATTATAAAAACCAAAATTATGAAATCAACTCAGCCTTTGCAGCTGCCAACTGAACAAAAACTATTCAATGAAATCTATGCCAGAAAGTTCTCTTTCGTTCAAGAGTGATGCGTGTTGTGCTTTAAAAGACAGCCTAATCAGGAAGGACTATGAAACGGAGGCTGTCACAAGCCTCACTGTCACTTTTCAGAAGTCTAGACATTTACCAGCAGATCAAATAAAGCTGACTGAAGTCCTTTTGTGAAGGTCTTAGTGCCTCTGTCAAGCCTTAGCTAGTTAGAGCAGTTGGCTGTGCACCACCAGGTTACTGCCATGCTGGCTGCACCAGTGCAAGCTGCTCTAGTCAAATGGGGCCCCTACGCTAACAAAAAGTGCCGGGGAGTCCATGGCAAATCACATTTGACTCACTACTGAAACACATCTTCAAGTTTCTGAACTGAACGATAGGAATGGATAGGATGCTGGGGAGGGACTCTTCATTAGGGACTGTAGTGACAGGACAAGGGGTAACAGATTCAAACTTAAACAGGAGAGGTTTAGATTTGCTATAAGGAAGAAATTCTTTCCTGTTAGGGTGGTGAGATGCTGGAATGGGTTGCCCAGGGAGGTTGTGAGTGCTCCATCCCTGGCAGTGTTCAAGGCCAGACTGGATGAAGCATTGGGTGATTTGGTTTAGTGTGAGGTGTCCCTGCTTATGGCAGGGGGTTTGGAACAGGATGATCTTAAGGTCCTTTCCAACCCTAACTATTCTATGATTCTATTCTATGATTCTATGAATTCCAACAGTAAGTTGTGACATGAGTGTATCAAAAGTTCACAGGGAATTCAACAAGTTCCATGAAGATCAGTGAGGCATCCATTCTCGCTTTTTGTTTTCCATTCCAAGTAAGACTGTTCTGAAAGCAATATATTCATATATGATTTCTGGAGACATTTCTGTACATTTACAGTACAGAAAGTTTTCATTAGGATGAAATTTTCTGAGTTAAATTACATCCAAAGCTCAATTCAAATGTTTTAAAAATACTAACAGCTCTGGGGGAGGAAATACAGCTTGCATTGAAGTACTGCAAGCATTGTTTTCCATCCATAAAAACTGCTGTAATTAATATTATCTTTAAGACTGCCCAGAGAATCCAGTTAAACAGAATGTATTTGCTCATTTGGGAAATATCTTATTTAAATACATCCTTGCTCATGATGAGGATTTGCTCTTGGAACAGAAGTCTGGTTCCCTATCTCTGTCCACGTTCTTGATTCAAATAGCTACAGCTGCCTGTCAAACACCTCCTAATACCTTCAGTAAGGTATGACTTCTGCTTTTATCTTCAAGCAGTGTGTAGCATTGCCATCTATTAGTCAAACAGTTGTTAACTTCAGAGGTGAGTACATTTAACTTGAAATTAAGAGTATCTCTTTTTCTTCCTCTACAGAAACTACATTTGCACGTGACAAGAGGGTCCAGTTCCTTGTTACAATGCTTCCATGCCAACACACTTTCTGTTGGAGGTCTGGCAGCATAGTTTGCAAAACACTCCTGAGAATTCTCCTACAAATAACATGCAGCAAGGTCTCATTGACAGAAATTGACATACTCAATTGCTTTCCACAGGGCAAGCACGCTAACCCCATACTATAGACAGGCTTGCCTGAACTCTGAAGCTGTCCAAACAGATCAAGGAGAGAGGGAAAAGCACTGTGGCTTTTGTTTTTGTTTTATCCAGATACCCCACACACTGAGTAATTTCTGTGTGGCACAGACACTTTGAACCTGAGGTAGAGCTGTTAGATTGTTAGAAGCAACGTGGGCAGGAGCTGAAGGGCCATGCAGCTCACAGGTTCAGCATCCTCCAGCTTACTCCAAAGACATTTCACACTCTTCAGCCTACACGTTGTATATAAGCATTTATGCAAACGTGAGGACAGAAAACTTGCCATCAAAAGGCATGACTAGAGACTGCACACTTTGCAAAACTTTGCAATGGTTCTATATTCAATTAGATAACCAACATTAAAATAATTATCTGCTGCCATGAGGCTTTTATTGTAAAAATTGGACGATTCACATGCAGATTTCTTCAGACCACCACTGTCCTTCCTTGCACAAATATTTTCCAGTGAATAAATTGCTGCAAGTTTTTATTCAGTACCAAAATATTCTGAATATAGCAACATTTTCATAAAACCCTAGAGGAGACAAAGTGCATGCTGCAAACAAGTCTGTATTTGAACTAATGCCACCAGAGAAATACTGTGGTCACACGTTACCTCCACTTTCAGATACAGACATTAGAGGAAAGGACTGATTAACAGAACTGGTAAAAATCCAGTTCTGGACATGAAGCTACCAATGTAACAATAAAAGCCCTGCTTCCTCCTAAAAAGGAAAGGTTAAGGAGAGACATAATTAACTTCATTAGTGGTTACAAGTGCCATATAGGTTTCGAAACAGGAAAAAGCACTAAGAAATAAATAAGCAAATAAAGATATGCTATGGTAATCTACATTTCAGCTCCTTTCTTCTAACATCCTGAAGAAACCATACATCAAAAAGTAGAACCTTTTCTAACACACTGTGTCACTGTAAATAGATGTACACGTTTCTCCAGTATACATAGGAACTGTTCTGTTCATATAGAACACTGACCTTCAGTGCTATTCAGCATTTCGATACAGGCCATTTTCATCTTCCTTAGGATTTTGTTACTATTGACTCTAGAAACAACATATGGAAGAAAAGTCAGAGCACTAAACAGGACACACTGCTCTTTTAGACCGTGTGGGACAAGATCCAATCTTTTCACCCAGCTTATAAAATAAACTACTTAAATATGATCTTCTCAGTGATCTGAAAACTGGGAAAGGAGGAAGAGATTAAAAAGGAACAACTGAAACCCTCCTCTAAAAATGAATTTTAAAAACTTCATGTAAATAAATGCGCCCGTCAGAATTTCAGCCTTCTCTCTTGGAAATGTTATTATTGCTCAGATACTAACCTATATTCTGGGCTGCAAGCAGCACCCCGCCCTCAGACTTCCTGCCAGCCCAGGCTCCAGAAATTATGCCATGTGGAAATTTTGACTCACCCAGTCAGCTAGAGCTGACAAGTTTAAAGTACCATCAGGCCAAGGATCTTGCTAGAAACAAACCCCTTTCTCCAAAAAGCATTCCCTAACCAAACCAAAACCACTTCAAGAGAAATAAATCATACAAGATGGAACATTCTTGTCCCTCTTTCCCCCGACACTTCAAGGCTCCTTTGACCAATACTGCCACATAAAGCAAGATTCATTTCATGGAAGACAAGAAAATAAACTAGCTTCAGAAATCTGAGGCAAAACCAAATGTCCCCCAAACCCACTGTATTTGTTTGGTAAGCTGAGGTGTTTACAGGTGTTCTTAAAGCATCAGCATTGGCTAATTTGGGAGAAAGTATTTATCTGCTTAAAATAAGTGCTAAAAATAATGTATGATTATTATACTAATTCAATCACAATTAAAACGTTTCCCTCTTAGAAAAAGGCAACTTAAATATTTCATTGAAAAATTAAGTGGCTTTACTAAAGTATGGAAGCTTTTTCTCACAGTTTGTAGCACTAAATCTGAATGAGCTGTGAATAAATCACATGAATGAGAAACCACAAATAAAATAAAGTTACTTGAAATTACTATTTTGGTGTAGGTAAGCAAACTACACACAATTCCATATTCCCTGAGTAGGACTTTTTTTTATAAGATAGTAAGAAATAGACTTCTATAACTCATCTTATTGCACTTGCTAGCAATACCAGCACATACTGACTGCATTCTTCAAGGAAAATAAAACATGCATTTTACTTACAGTTGTTACAGCTACTAATGCTCTAAGTAACATATTTACTGAGGCTGAAACTGAATTTGTTCCCCCTTTCCTAATTTTCATAGTATCACACACACACACACACACAAAAATTACAACTTATTATACTCAATATTAGCACATTAGTGATTGCAGTAGCAACTGACACTAACACCACCATCTAACCTAAAAGCCTTAGGTACAGAAAGCAAGAATGTGCAGGTATAGTGTAATTACATGGACTCTGGATTAGCAAAGCAATTGCAGAGAAGCATGGTCTTCATTTTACCTAAGCTTTCTATTTCCATCACACAACTTTGCAGTCTTTGTATTATTCTTATTTTAGTGAATTCTGTATTCAGAACATACAGACATACATACAAACTCAAAGACCTGCTATCTTGAGGCTTCACAGTACTGATAGCTATTTCTCCAGCAACTCCTTCCATAGCATAACATGTCATTAGTCTTTCTAACAGTAATGTCAAAGGAACTGGAACTTGAAGCCCACTCCAGAGATCCAGCTCTACCTGTATGCAAACACACACATCCACCTCTAACAGTATGCAAACCTGAGATAGAAAGGGGTGGGCTATTTAAGTTCTTAGCATATCAAAGTTTGGCTGCACTTCAATCTCTCTGCCTCTGCATATGAGTCTCCTTTCTCCCTGATACTTTCTGCCTGTCACATCCCTAGCAATCTTTTTGCTTGGCCAGCTACTCCCCATCTCCCACTAGCATGCCCAAATCAAATTTCAGCAGTCATGAAACAGAAAACAGCCAAACAAACTACTTCAGTGTAGTGTGTCATCTACGATAGCAATGATGGGACTACCCTGCTATGTGCTACTAGACTGGTCCTCTAGAACACATCAAAAACTGAAAATCTTGAGATTCTTCTTAGCCTCCCAGTATGTACTTTGTATTAGAATGTTGGCCAGATACTCACCACATCTGTCCTCCTGGTTTCTAGGAGAGGATTGGTAACTGATAAGGATGTCATAACAGACAATGAATCTCTGGACACAAGTCTAGCACAGTACTGTACATACATAGAAATAGTCTTTCAGGAAGCTTCTCAACAGAACAGGGTAACCCAGGGGGGTTGTGGAGTCTCCTACGCTGGAGATATTCAAGGCCCGCCTGGACAAGTTCCTGTGTGATGTAATCTAGGTTACCCTGCTCTCGCAGGGGGGTTGGACTTGATGATCTTTCGAGGTCCCTTCCAACCCTTAGGATTCTGTGATTCTGTGATATGTATCTACATTTTAATTTATACTGCAAGGACAGTCTTTTTTCTGTCATATCCAAGCCTGAACGCCATTTGGGCATAGTTAATTATTCAGAAACTTTCTTGTCACAGGGGTGATGTTCTTTCAGAACAGGGTAGCAATAACTAGGCAGTAACTGTCCAGAGCTTCCACATTGAGAGATAATTTCTTGAGCCTTGCAATTGCTTCTTTTTGAAGAGCTGCCAAGTTATTCCCCAGGAGCAGAGGCAGTGAGGATCTACAGCTAGAACAAATCAAGGACCTCCATGCTTGATTTCACTAAGGCAGCTGTGTGTCAAGATCCAAGCCCTGCAAGCATCTCAAAGACATACTGACTGCTGCCTTTTACAGGAAATAAATCACATTTGTCCCACACAACACAGATTTTGTCAGGAAGAACACTATCCTGTCTGAAGTAATCTCACCAGAGAAATAGTTTTCTCCAAAACCAAACTTACAAATCTGCATTTTATGACAAAACAGATCCATACAGCGGCTCACGGTGCACATGTTCTTGCAATCAAAGGAATCAGCTTTTATCACTCAATGCATCTAGAAAAATAGTCTAGAGCTTTTGATTGCTTCTGACACTCCCAGTGAAACTTCTAAAGGGTAAAGAAGGGAACATAAAACTGTGATCCAATACTGCTTCTGGTCCTCATCCCAGATTTTGGTGGAAGTAGTACAGACATAAACCTGCTAGACAGTAACACACCTGCCTAATTTTGTGCTAACAGATGCAAAACAGGGAAGGTAGTATCCTCCACTTTCTTCTGCACCATAGAGATCCAGTGATTTCTTTGTTTTACCTAACAATAACACAGTGAGAAATGCTCCTAGTCTTCTATAGAACCAAACACCTAAGCAATATAGGCAGCAATATGTAACCATGAGACACACAAAGCAAGAACACTTCAGCCTCCACCATTGTGCATATCAAGACATATCAATGTACTACACACATAGTTAAAAAGTTTTCTTCTAATCCCACAGGAATACATACTCTAGCACTGGTACAAATGTACTACTCTTTGGTGTGCATGACAACAAACTTGCTTATCAATTTGTAGGCAAAACACTTTTTTCTTTAATTTCTTTCTAGTGAAAGCCTCGATTTCACTTGACTGTGGCTCAGGTGCAATATTTACAGTCAAAGCTGATAAAACAGTCTTAGCAAATTGGTATCTCTGGATTTGTTCTAAACAAAGTTAGCTCAAAAGATCTATGAACCATTACATACAAACCATTACAATGGTTGTTTTAAATACTGTGCCTTACTGATACATGCTGAAGCTGGCAGAGAAAACTGGGGAAGAACAACAAAGATAGGGGAAGGAGGTATAAGGAAAATAGAATCAGTGTTCCCTACTCCAAATTGAAATAAAATAAAATAAAAAAAAATAAAAAAAAGGAAAAATGAAATCTTACTAAAATTGCTTGGATAATTGTGACTTGCATCTTTCTCATTTCACATTAGTGAGACTGCATATACAACAAAGGATATAAGGATAATAAGATTGCAAGAATAAGCATCAACAGCTGCATGATGCTATAAAAAACTTAAAACTATTCTTGCTTTAAAAATATCATAGCTGCAATGAAAAGAACTCCAGAGAGGAAAAAAGAAAAAGAAAGAAAAAAATCCACCAAATTCTCAACACCACAGAATGCTGGGAAAACACACCAAACATACTAAACATAATCCTACCTAATGTCACTGTGCCAGTGACTGCTTGACAAAGATCCATGACTTCATCAGTGAGTAATAAATTCAAGGTGAAGGAAGGCAGCTTACTTTTCAGTGAAAGGAAATCTCATATACCACAAAGTGCTGTAACGCTACAAAGGAGTTGATACTGTGTGCACTGAAACTCTGAGTTTAACTGTTGATGTTTGTAATGTTCGTTCACATTTATGCTGGAGAGATTTTCAGAAAAGCAAATGCACTACGCTTTGGCCATGCTACCGACTATATTTGTCCTTTGTTATCTTGGTTTTCCAGCCAACAGTGCACAAACTGCAAAGGGTTTATTGAAAAACTGCATGTTACAAAGCCAGATTTTTTTTTCCCTCTTTTTATGATCATGAAATCCGTGGTGCAGAAGACAAAGCAAAGAAGAGACCAAAACAAAATCCCCATTTCTGGCATGAAAAAAGGCAAGCATGGAGAATTTCAGCCACATGGGAATTTGCTTCTGTAGTATACTGCATAATGATTGCATAAAGAGGCTTTGATTACCATAAAATTCAATGATACATGCATTTCTAACAACACTGGAATTCCTAAATGATTACATAAAACTTGCATGTTTATTCATCAAATATATAAAGTACAGCACAACTCAAACCATTTAACTACTTTACTCAGAACAATTTATTATGCTCTTCTAACAAAAACTTGCTCAAGAAGATAGTCTCACGTTAAGTCCAACACATGCGATTCTTTTTTAAATAGAATTATTTCCTCAGCTTTACTTTGAAAGTACAAAGCTTCAAATGCAAACATTTCCTGGTGCAAATATATCCACAACTGTAAGAACACTCTTGTGAGACACATGGTAATGGAGAAAAATCTGTTTTAATAAACTGAATTTGTTCCATTTTCCCAGAACATACACACAAAAACTTGAAAAGAAAGATCTGTTTCCAAACTGGTTTTAAGTGCCTGCTTTCAAAACGCAACAGCAAAAGCAGATTTACCTCTGCTCCATATGTATTTCTTTTCATCCTTTTAATCCTTATTGCATCTAAATATATTAAGTATTCGATTTTTGAAATATTTTTGCAACTGAAGGACTAGATTTTAACTATGCTGAACCTTTTACTTTTTACATCAATACTGGTAAGTGCCTTTCTCTGAGGAGAGATGGAAGAGGTAGCTAGCAAAATTAGCTTTTGCACAGGAGTTAGTGGGGCTCATTGAAAAAGCTTTGAATTAGATTTGAAGGGGAAAGGGGGTAAAAACCAGGCTTACCTGACATAAGCCTGGGGGCCCAGTGTTACAGGACTGGTGTGCTAGCAATGTCGTTAGGTCTGCCATCTCAGTGGAGGTAGAGGACTATCTATGTGGCTATTGATGTGTTAGAAACCACTGAAGCACCAGAGAATAGTCACATAGGAATTAGGGCTTCTCCCCAAAAAAAAGGTGGCAATCAATAGCCCAGCTGAAGTGCATTGACATCAATGCATGCAGCATGAGCAACAAACAGGAAGAGCTGGAAGACATTGTGTGGTGGGAAAACTACGACATAGTTATCATCACAGAAACAGTGGGATGACTCTGACAACTGGAGTGCTGCAATGGATGGCTCTAGACTCTTCAGAAGAGAGAGGCAATGAAAGAGAGGTGGTGGGGTACCCCTAAATGTTAGGGACTGTTTTGATTATCTAGAGCTTAATGATGGCAACAACAGTCTTGAGTGTCTATGGGTAAGAATCAGGGGAAAGGCCAACAAGACAGGTATAGTGGTGGGAGTCTGTTACAGGTCACTCAATCAGGAAGAAGAGGCAGATGGAATGTTCAGTAAGCAGCTGAATGAGGTCTCACAATTGCTAGCCTGCACTGTTGTGGAGGACTTCCACTTACTGGTGGAAACACAACATAGCAGAGAGCCAACAGTCTCAAAGGTTCCTGGAGACCTTCCTGACTCAGCTGGTGAGTGAGCCAACTAGGGAAAGCGCCCACTGGATCTGTCTGTGAACAGAGAAGGACTTGTAGCTGATGTGATAGTTGAAGGCCATCTTGAACACAGTGATAATGAAATGACAGAGTTTTTGATTCTTGGAGAAGTAAGGATAGAGGGGTCAGCAGAACTGCTACCTTCAACTTCCAGAAGACAGACTTCAGCCTTTTTAGGAGACTGGTTGACAGAATCCATTGGAAGGAGAGTCTAGGAAAGCTGGAAATTCTTTTAGAAGGAAATCTTAAATGTGCAGGAGCAGGCTGTCCCCATGTGCCAAAAGATTAGCCAGCAGAAAGAGGACTGGCATGGATGAACAGACAGCTTCAGCTGGAACTCCGGAATAGACAGAAGACCTTATGAACTTCAGCAAAAGGGCTGAGCAACTCAGAGGGACTACAAGGATGTTGTGAATGGCAAAGAGTTGTGGTCAATGGCTCAGTGTCAGGCTGGAAGTCAGTGATGAGTGGTGTCCGTCAGGGATCGGTGTTGGGGCCGGTCTTGTTCAACATCTTTGTCACTGCCATGGACAGTGGGATTGAGTGCGCCCACAGCAAGTTTGCCAATGACACCAAGCTGTGTGGTTCGGTGGATACGCTGGAGGGAAGCAATGCCATCCAGAGGGACCTTGACACGCTTGTGAGGTGGGCTGATGCCAACCTCATGAAGTTTAACCATGATAAGTGCAAGGTCCTACACCTGGGTTGGGGCAATCCCAGGCATAGCTACAGGTTGGGCAGAGAGGAGACTGAGAGCAGCCCTGCAGAGAAGGACTTGGGGGTGTTGGCCAATAAGAAAATGAACAGGACACGACTGCAGTGTGCGCTCACAGCCCAGAAAGCAACCATATCCTGGGCTACATCAAAAGGAGTGTGACCAGCAAGTCAAGGGAGGTGATCCTGCCCCTCTGCTCTGCTCTTGTGAGGCCTCACCTGGAGCATTGTGTGCAGTTCTGGTGTCCTCAACATCAAAAGGACATGGAGCTGTTGGAACAAGTCCAGAGGAGGGCCACGAGGATGATCAGGGGACTGGAGCATCTCCCATATGAAGACAGGCTGGGAAAGTTGGGGCTGTTCAGCCTGGGGAAGAGAAGGCTGCATGGATACCTCCTAGCAGCCTTCCAGTATCTGAAGGGGGGCTATAGGGATGCAGAGGAGGAACTCTTCATTAGGGACTGTAGTGACAGGACAAGGGGTAACGGGTTCAAACTTAAACAGGAGAGGTTTAGATTGGATATAAGGAAGAAATTCTTTCCTGTTAGGGTGGTGAGGCACTGGAATGGGTTGCCCAGGGAGGTTGAGTGCTCCATCCCTGGCAGTGTTCAAGGCCAGGTTCGATGAAGCCTTGGGTGACATAGTTTAGTGTGAGGTGTCCCTGCTTATGGCAGGGGGTTTGGAACTGGATGATCTTAAGGTCCTTTCCAAACCTATCTATTCTATGATTCTAGGTTGTGAAAGGAGATAATTAGAAGGGCCAAAACCAAACTAGAAATTAATCTGGCTACCACTGCAAATAACAAATACAAATGCTTCTATAAAAGGAGGGACAAGGAGAATCCCCATCCTTTACTGCAAACACAGTTATACAGGATGAGGAAAAGGCTGAGCCTACTTGATGCCTTCTCTGCCTTAGTCTTTCATAGTAAGGCCAGTCATTCTCCAGGTACGCAGTCCCCTGAGCTAGAAGAGCTGATCATTCACCTAATAAGAAAGGGAAATCACCAGTGAGAACAGATCTTATCCTTTGAGTCATTCAACCATTCCCATGTTGCTGCCTTTAGTACAAGGAAATCCTTCATGCTTGCAGTGCTGTGGCTGCCCGTGAGGGCTGCAGCATCCTGATTGACAAGAGCACTAGCCACCCCTCCTGAGGAGCTGCTCCTCCAGTGTCTCCTTCAAGGAACGCCAGGTCAAAGGCACTGCAAAGGGTAGCATATCAACTGTTTGAAAGGAAAGAAGCATGTTCTTCAACCTGAGGTCATGTTTTCACAGCCAGCTTCCTCCACACTTACTAAAGAACACCATGCTCTTCCTCTATTCACTGCTTTGCGCATATTTCAGAGGAAAATACTCCAGCCTTCTATAGCATGCATGTGACCCTTGAACCCTAAAAGTCATCATTAGAAATTATAGGGCAGTGCAATAAGCACCTTGGATTTGTTTGACTACTCCTATGTGCTACATGCTGGTCGAGTGAGGGATGGAGCAATGAAGGATATCTATGAATATGCATACAAAAGTACTCAGGGAAAAATGACACATTTGCAAGTTTTTTGGACAGTGCTATAGAGATTAGAACAATCACACCTATGTTACTGAAATCCTTAGCTGGTTAAAATAAAAATCTACAGGAAAATGTTATCTTTTACTATTTGGCTCTTTTATTTCTAAGCAATTTCCAAGCAACCCATCACATTTTTACAGGATACAATTAGTCTCATCACTATCTGGTTTTACAGCAGTTTTCCAAAATGTCAGTCCTCAGAGCAAACCTTTGCCTCATGTGAGGCAGCAGTAACACTTGGTTGACAGAGCAGGTAGAAAAGGAAAACAAAATGGAAAATTAACAAACAGTAGATTACAACTTTCCCTGAAGATACAGCTATAGGAAGGAGTTTGCCTTAAATAGGAAAAAAAACCTGTAAGAGGGTATGAGAAAGACTAGGATGAAAAGTAGAATGCATTTAAAAAGAGAAGGAATTTTGGAAAGTCAAATCCTCCCATTGAATTTTCAAGGGCTAAGCACAAACAGCAGTAAGGCTACAAATGGACTTTAAGTGTATACCTGTAACTTTCCTGGTCCTGATGCTTATCCTCAGTTCTCTTACAGATACACTAAGATATACAAAACCTTACTTGTACCCTCAGCTACTTCAAAGAAAGATTTTATTTCAATATACACCCAAATGAAAGTCAGCAGCTTGAATTTCCCTTTATGTACGCATGCATGTGCCCAGAAGAATAAAAAGACCTCTCCCTCCCAGTATCTCTTAACTACAGCATTTAGTAAGAATCTATAGTTTGATGCAAAAAGAAAACTATGTCTATCAGCAAGTATGCATTTGTGGAAAAAAAATTAAAAATTTACATGATGTTGAAGAGACACATGAACATCTGAAGCTTTACTGCACGTATTTCTGTTGGTAGGACCATGGTACTATACAGTACTGCTCTATCAAGAAGAATGAGATATTAAGAGTTTCTAATTTAAGGCAATATTTTCCTAAAAATCCTGCAGAGATGGCAGTGACCAGAACTGAGAAAAGGAAGAATTAAGTGTTTTTAATTTAAACAAAGTCAAGCACTTCCAACACAACTTTAAGTTTTAAAGAAAGAGAAAAGCAGCTGGAGTAGTTTTAGCATTCACAAGAGGGAGGGACTGAGAGCACTCCAGCACAAGCAGAGTGCAGGTAGGTGATGGACAAGCTTTCACATTTATCTCTGCTAATGCATTTCACATCTTGCTCTGCAGTGGGGCCCCTTCAGCAGAGTTGACAAACCATACTGAAGTGTGTGGTGGTTTTGTGATATAGATCGATGCCCACAAGGGAGCGTGGAATGCTGTCACTTCAGATTTGGCTTCACAACCAGACTCACAACACATCTTTTAATGACAGGCAGTCTTCATTTTCCACTCACTCTAGTGTGATTCCATTTTAACAGGGATACTTGCAATACAAAGAAGCACACAAAGAAAAAACTTCTGCAAATTTTCATTCATAGTAAGCAAGTTTAATAGAAGATTCAAATCTCACCAGTTAAAAGACATGCAATTTGAAGCCTAAATAATCTAAATTTTCACTTTATAACAGATGTTTCCACATCTGAAACTTCACTTTTATCCTTCCTACTCTTAAAATTACCAAATTCATCTAATTTTATTCTCAGTGATTAAGAGAAAATTTGGGAAATAACAAATGCATGACCAGACTGTAGAATGTGTAAATATTTTGACTGAATTTTATACATCCCATTTCTCCTTGCTCTCAGAAGATTGCACTGGAGTGGCTGTTTATATGTAAATGTGAATTCCAATATTTATATCCATCCAAAGGAGATTATATCTGCCTGCTGGTCTTTAAGGTAAACAGCAAAGACATCCATTAAATCAGTAACCCTAGTTAGGATATGAAGTCTCCCTCTCCTCTTGAAAATAAGGGGAAACTGTGAAGGGCTAATGCAGAGACCAGACACAGAAAGTTGTCAACAAGGACAGCTTTAACAAGATCTTGTTGCATTAAAACACACATAATCTCACCACACAAGACACAAACATTTTTCAAACCGACTTTACAGATAGAAAAGTCAGTGTAATGAGAATTTCAGCTATAGATGAGGCAAAAGAAGAACCAATCTTGGAAAACAAGCAAACAAAAATTTCACCATAACTAAATATAAATATACAGTAAATATAACCACACTGCTCAACACAGTGAAGTTCAGAATGCTTGCTGCAGGACACAAGCATATATATTCTAAATACAGAACAGAAAGACTGCCCTCTCCCAGATTAGTCACTAAGTACTATCTCCTCTTAATATAACACAAATATAACACAAATTCATCTATTTCGTATTTCCTGTGAGTCTGTCACATGCCAGTGCTACCTGATTTGTGCTAAGCGGTATTTTCAAAGAGAACGAATCTGGCTTCAGCTTTAAAACTTGCTAGACCAAACTTGCATGCTTATAGGAAAGACAAGAATAGCATGTCTGTGCAAAAGTGGTACAGAGGTAACATTTAACAGCGTATGAGCCTCAAATTCCAATTTTCTTGAACAATGACTTAACAGGTGTAGCCCCATCATTACAACAAAACTCAGCTATCCAAAATCTTCAAGACAGTGCAGCTCAAGCTGGTGTAACATAAATTTGCTCAAGGCAATATGGAAAGAAAATCGTTGTGGTGTAGAAACAGATGTCACTGTACATTTTTCAGAATATGGCATTACCCATTGCTTTATATGCATGGCTCCATACATCCACTGGATGTATTTAAATTACACTTCTTAACACACTCTATTAGCTTCTTTATTCCAAATATATAAAAGTAAAGTAGGAGTAGCATAATCTTTATTAAAAGTTTCTATTTACACTGCATGGCAGCAATGCCAAAACAAAAATCTGGTTGTGTCTCACTAGGGAGTATCCACTTTCCCTTTAGCATTATGTGTGCACAAACTGAGCAGTATTTAATCCTTTCTGTATTCTAGTAAAAATCCAACAGGTTTGAAAATAAGACCTAAGTCTTTCATACAGACAGAGGCAAGTATAGCTAAAACCCAAGAAACTACTTTACCATGTGATGCACCTACTGCCCTTTCTCTGCCTTCTCTACAGTCTTCTATTAGTGGTAGTAAAGTCCTGCTGAGTTTAATGCATGCAATTCACTTTCTTTAGTTTCATTTTAATTACACAGAAAGAAAAAAAATAAGCATATATTTACAATGAAGGATATTAACTACTTTGAACTGCTTAACTGAACTAACCAGGTTTAGTACAGCTCTGACTTCGTGGAAATTCCTATTACTGTACTTTGGTGCCCTATTTTTGCTAAATATTTTGCAGTCATCACATTCCAGGTTTATTCTGCCATAAATACTCACTTGTATGAGTTCGTAAACCAGTATAGAAGCGTAGCCTTGAACAGCAAAGTGACCTAACAGTCTTGGATTCCCCTCCACCCCCAAGTGGATTACCTGGCTAAGAAATGGCGGGGCTACATGTTGTGGTTACAAGCTGTGGCAGCAATTTTTGAGAAACAAGAAAGCCATCTTTATTGTAGCATGGATCATCAGAACTCTCAAGCCGCAGCACTTGGAGCAGGCTTACTGCCAAAGGGATATATCCCATTTCTTGGGCAATGAAGCAACCATTAAGGTCTGCGCAGCTGCAGCTATGCTGTTAATGGTACCAAGCTGTAGTAGATTTAAACCTGACCTTTCCAAATCTATAAACACCTCCAGACTCAAAAAAGTCACCTGAATCAATATAAAAATTCAATGGCTTCCAATTATAGGAAAGAAAGTCAAGTTATTAGTTAGATCATTACTGATATTCTAGGATGAAACCAGAAATCCAAATATCGGCACAAATGAAGTCACAGCCTGAGTGGCCCAGGATCATTTACACATGCTGCAGTCTACCTTGATTTAAATCTTATACCTTATTTAAATTTTTCTTACCTACACCCAGTTGTAAGATGGCTAAGTAGAACATCTTTCCTTATAAAAAAATATTATAAACTATAGATCTGGAACGTTTTACACAGGAACTACATAATTGGTGTGAAAAAAAGAAAAAGGGTATTCCCTCCTGTGACTTACAAGCTACATTAATAGCATTCTCTGGGAGAGACTTCAGTCCTGTATTACAATTTTAAGGAACAGTTATAAATAGTTATTAAAAGTTTTCAAAAACTTCTTAAATTATATTAATTCTCTAGGCTAGATCTTGTCTTGTATAAAAAGCAATCTAGAGAGGTCTGCCACTAGAAGAGTAGTAGTACAAGGACAACTCAATCAAGTCCACTTTTTTTGCTTATAGATGGGATATTACTTGCTATCATCTGTCAGTCACAATAGAAACTGCAAGAGAAGGGACAAAGTCAGACTCCCTTCACTCAATTCCCCTGTCTGTCCATGGGTGACACTTCTCCTGAATAAACAACAGATCCTATTTTAAGCCCCTGTTGTCTTAAACCATAACCAAAAATTAAAACATACACACTGTGAAAATGTGTATACATGCCTCTTTTCTAGTTATTCTTAAACAGAAAATATAACATAGTCTCTAAACCAAAAGAAATACAGATTCTACATCTAAAATATCTCACATATTCCCATAAAAAAAAAAAAAGAACAAACAAAAAACAAACAAACAAACAAACAAACCACACAAAACCCAACACAATAAGGAGACAGATGCAACCTGTTTGTTCACAAGGGTCCAAAATTTAAACAAATACATCAACTATTTTCTACCTGAAAAACATTAGATACCCTCTAAACATATAACTTTACTTTTGCAAGCTGTTCAAAGACATTCTCAAGTTGTAAGCTATACCCTTAATTTCCTTCTTTTGGATAATGAACGCATATACAGTCATGACAAGAGTCTTTAATCATACTGGGGGCCAATTACAGATATGTAAAGAACAGCTCAGCTAATTAAATACAGGTATCAAGGGCCATTTTTGATGCCCAAGCGAAAACTATCAGCTGCCACAGAAGAAAAACACACATTTCCTATAGGTCCTATGATACCTTAGAATCATAGAATAGTTAGGGTTGGAAAGGACCTTAAGATCATCTATTTCCAACCCCCTGCCTTGAGCAGGAACACCTCACACTAAACCATGCCATGCAAGGCCTTGTCCAACCTGGCCTTGAACACTGACAGGGATGGAGCACTCACAACTTCCTTCTTCTAACTCTATAAGGCTGTCTTAGATCACCTGGAGCACATGAGATGGCACTCAAGGCCTATATTTAGCAGTTACATCACTCAAACAGTCCTGTTGACCTCCATATATCATCTCAACTGAGTAACTGTTTCTCAGCATATAAAGCTGACGGTGAAATAAAAAAATACGCAATACTGGAACTCAGAATGATTTGCCTTTAGCAGTGACACACAAGACTTTGGACTCTTACAAACCAGTAATAGCAGCAGCTACTGCAGACCTGCAGGTGTCATCATGCAAGAGATTAAAATAAAGTATGATTATCTCTCTCAAACACCAGGTTCCAGGCTATAACACCATTCTGGTGTGGGTATATATGTTATCAGAAACATTTCTTGAAAAATTGTTCACAGTGGTGTTATCTTACTCTATTGCATATGTTCTCTGCCATCAAAAAGCACAGAAGAGTAATCTTTCATTTGCCAGGAATTCCTGTGCCGATTCATGCAACCAATTAAACAGCAGCAAGGGGTCCATCATAAGCCTCGCTCTCTTTTTCTACTCTCTAACATAAAAACAAAAAATAAAGTATATTTTAAGTATAAAAGAAGAGTAAAACCAATTCACATAAACCGATGTTCCCAATTTGCAAACTTTCTAAAGAGAGCCAAAGAACAACATGGAATCTCAGTATGATTTATGCAAGAAATGAAGCAAAGCACTTACCGTGTCTTGAGATTTATCTTTGACATCGTAGACTGTTAGTTTTATTTTAGTCTCCTCATAGATAGGGTATTCCGGTGGGAATGTCACACCAGTTAAAAACAGTGGATCTTTTGTACCCTGTGTAACATGAGTAAACATTCAGTAAGGTAACAGCTGTGCAATGTGTAGTGTACCAGTGCAGATGTACAGAAACTGTGGGCTCTTTCAAGAACTTTACTTCTACAGCAGAGAGATCTGAGCAGCTAAGTATTATCCAATCAGTAAAAAAACTGGAGAGCTTTAAAACTTTGTTAGGAAAGTTTCAAATAACTTTCTGGAAAGTTTTTCAACTGGAAGAGATATTAAGTGCTTCTGAAACAGAGAGTAACAACATGCCTTTAAACAATTCAGTCAGCAGGTATCAGTATGTGGAATACAAGATGCAATAAACCATCCCTTTCTTTCTCTCACAATACTCTCAGTTTCATATTAATTTAAATAACCTAAAAATAAAACTTACAAACAGACAAAAAAAAAAAAGAGATCTTCATTAAATCACAATGTCTACAGAAATGCTATGGAGACTCCCTATATTACATTAAGCATACTGCTTTGTGGGGAGGGGATTACGCTACACCTCTTAGGCAGCAGCACAGCAAAATAACATTCTTGTTTCTTGTAACAGGATTATATCTAAAAGCTCTATAAAGAGGTAACTATATCACAGCTTCAAACATACAGGCAATTAAATGAGACATATAAAATGGTGCTTATCGTTTCCTAATGTTTAATTATAGTTAATTTCCAAAGATTAGCAGTCTAGTATCCTTAAATTTTTGTAGAAAAGAGCTTTTCTGTGCCCTTTTTTACCCCCCTCCCCCAAAGCCTGACTGTGAAGCTTAGAGCCTTGACACAACAAATTCAGGAATATCTTCAGACCTAGGACATTGTGTTAGGAAATGCATCAACTTCTATTAAAAAAATATACACCTATTCCATCTTCTGCACAATGTCATTGCAGACAGTCTGCAATGAAACATCCTGATCAGACACAAGATACCTGAATTAAGCAGTTTCAGGATGGTTGATGGCTGAAACTATAACAATTTAATTAGTAGTTGGTTAAAACTGATCACACAAAGAGCTCATGAAATATTTCTACTGTATTTAACAGTTAAAAGAAGCCTTTGGCAAAATCCTGTGTGTGTTTATAATAATACTTCCCTCTTCTTAATGAGTCTCTCTAGTAAGTTAAACAAGTTACACCTACACTGCCTGCTCACACTTCATTTTCTCTGTGAACCATTTTTGCTGGTTTTGACACGCTTATACGGCAAAGTGAAGATATAATACATGATGCAAGACACTATTTTATATAAAGTCACAGACATGACATACATACACTCTTTTCCCTAATTTTAAAATATTAGGCTACTTCTAGAAATTGCAAAACATCAACTTTCCAATGGAAAAAAACAGGACAAGAAACAGGATAACAGACCATACAATACACCTATGTTCTTCTGTAATTTAAAAATACTTTGCCAACTCGCCGCACTCTTAATTTAGTGTTACTTTGCACTGCCTTGTTCTTTCATGAGAACAACTATTCCCTGTTTCATTCTAGACTTATGTCTGGAGAACCGGAGTATTCTCTATATCTCTACTTGGAAGAACACAGCTTTAATGAAAAGCCAAGTTCATTTCTAACTGTTTATCCTGGTTAAATGCCAAGAACTGCAGAACACTCTTAGGTATGCTTTACTAACTGCCAGAGTGTGCTTGTCTTACCTAAGACTATGCACTAACTTGTTTTATTTCTCATTCCCTTTCTAAGGAAGAAAAGAGCAATTTATTAATCAACATGTTAATTTAGTTAAGAAAGACTCTCACCTCCACGATTTCAGTGCTTGAATACCTCGTCAAAATGTGCTCTGCTGGATGTAGCACTGAGACTTGTATGAACGTATTCAGCTTCCGATCACGGGTAGCAGCCACTAGATCCTTGCATGCTGGAGACAGTACAAAATAAAAATGAAATTCTCAAAAGAAAACTCTGGGAAAAAGCTGTCACAGGCACAGGACAAAGCAGACTAAGCGCCGGCTCCAGATCAGATCTCTAGAGACAAGCCGATTTAACAGAGGAAGTCCCTTGGAAGTAACTTACAGAAATAGGAAGTCACATGCTGCAGCACTGAACTGAGATTTCGTTTCCACTAAAAATACTTACAGCTTCTGCAAAGCTCCGTGCCAGAGGCTCATCAGCTCCAGTATATGAATGTGCGTGCGCATACACACACACTTACACACACTGCAACGGTAGGTAATTTTACATAAGCACTTATTCTATTTGCCACGAAATCTCCCTCAGCAGTCTAATTTGATCATCTCTTGTCTGGCAGCTTTCACAGTACACGACCATTTTAAACACATTCTAAACCAGTTAAATGCTCTCAGTGGTTAGATTAGTTTATACAGTCTGATACTACATTAGGAACTTCTTAGTAGAATTAATCACTGGATAAAAATCTACATAACTAAAAGCAGACAGCAAAACAACCAATTCATTTGTCTGGCATATAAATTAGAAGAATAATTGTATTCTGGCTATTTCACATCATTATTAAAACTTATTCTAGCTAACAAGCATAGAGAAATTCAGCTCTTGTTTAATAATTTGCTTTTACCCTGGACTCACTCATGCAGGTTACTGAGTTCACTATTTAGACTAATACATCTCATCCCTTCCAACCAAAAGGATGAAAGCACCAAAGCAATAGAAAAGGAGAAAAGAAACAAGTGCCCCATTAGCTGTTCTGCAGAAGGGATGTAGACTAATGAGGCATGCATTGGCTCAAAAGCAAAACCCATTCACTTTACATTCTTCAGCAGAGAAGACGCAACAGTGAATACTGTGATAGCCCCTACCCAGTGCTTTCTGCAGAGCATCACACTACACTGGGAACTCAGAATCCAGAGGGAAGAAAAGAAAAGCCCATAGGTTTGGGGAGGCTAATTGTCAAGAAGATGCTGTGAAATTTTCTAGGAGTCACTGCCAACCATGGGCTTCCTCAAGTGCAGCTGACCTTTAACATTTTGAAAGGTGAGTGATTATCCTCACAGCAAGCAAACCTGGCCTGATGAGAAGCCAAGGCAAAAAAAGCTCTGATACATACAAAAGGCCAACTCAGTTTGGTTTATACATTTTCTTTCTTTTTTTGGTGGCGAGGACCTGCTGCTTGACAAAATAAAAGGAAAACTGGCTGAAGGTTTTACCACTCCTTCCATAACAGTTAAAAAGGGAACAAGGAAGCAACTAAATCTAATCTTCACTGAGCATTTTGAAGCTTTTCCTTTAGCCCAAACTTCCAGTGTAATCTCTTGACAGACAGGCTCAAACTGACCCTATCATAATTTGGAGGTACAAGTGAGATACAGCAAAAAGGAAAAAAGAAAGAAGGGGGAAAAGAAAGAAGGGGGAAAAGAAAGAAGGGGGAAAAGAAAGAAGGGGGAAAAGAAAGAAGGGGGAAAAGAAAGAAGGGGGAAAAGAAAGAAGGGGGAAAAGAAAGAAGGGGGAAAAGAAAGAAGGGGGAAAAGAAAGAAGGGGGAAAAGAAAGAAGGGGGAAAAGAAAGAAGGGGGAAAAGAAAGAAGGGGGAAAAGAAAGAAGGGGGAAAAGAAAGAAGGGGGAAAAGAAAGAAGGGGGAAAAGAAAGAAGGGGGAAAAGAAAGAAGGGGGAAAAGAAAGAAGGGGGAAAAGAAAGAAGGGGGAAAAGAAAGAAGGGGGAAAAGAAAGAAGGGGGAAAAGAAAGAAGGGGGAAAAGAAAGAAGGGGGAAAAGAAAGAAGGGGGAAAAGAAAGAAGGGGGAAAAGAAAGAAGGGGGAAAAGAAAGAAGGGGGAAAAGAAAGAAGGGGGAAAAGAAAGAAGGGGGAAAGAAAGAAGGGGGGAAAGAAAGAAGGGGGGAAAGAAAGAAGGGGGGAAAGAAAGAAGGGAAAAACAGAGACAGGAAACTTAGAAAAAATTATAATAAATCTCCCCAAAACTCCACTAGTGACTCTGGCAGGAGCCCTGCAGCTGAACTCCTGCAAAAGGTACTGATGCATGTTGGAGATAAGTCCCCCATAAATAATAATTTGATTTACTTGTGGGATGTCTCAAATACATAAAGTAGGTGTGACTAATTCCAATAGCACAGGCTTTTATCCGATTGACAAACCTTCAATAGGAAGAAGATTTGCACTAAGTGGTTACCACCTTGGTGATATTTGAGCATAGGAGACAACTAATTTCTATGACAGCAGGACAACCTAGTTATTAGATCATTTTCCTGCAGGAAGGCAGCTTAGTAACACAATCTAGAATTTCATTGGGTAGAGCTGACGTGGAGATAACTCACTTGTATGTCTCCAATGGGGAGTATCAGCACAAAGTACCAGAACTCTTCAGAAAATCCCAGGGCAGAAGGATAAATGAAATAAATAAATCCTCTGCCTACTTTGTCTCTATTGTGACATTGTGTTACTGCTGTTCACTACTATTTCTTCAGTTAGAGAGGATATTCAGTAAGGTTGATACTCACAGAGAAATGATTTGGTGTGACACAGAATCTGTTAATTTGAGCACAGTGCATCACTTCCCTTAAAAACAGCCCAACTGAACTATTTAATACAACATAAGGACTACATTTAAGCCGATAGCAAAGAAAGAAGAAATTTTCTTATATCCTGGCAAGTTCCACAGCCCCACATGGGATTACTGCCCTTTGAACTATTTTACTGGCAGTATCTCTGAAAACCTTAGGTCTTCTCAAAAAATAGCCAACACATTTTTGGAAAAAGCAAAACATTATGTGGCTGTGGAAGTGGAATATCAGCTACATGTTATATATTTAAACACATCCACTGGGCATTATTGACATACTATTCAAAAATAAACTGTTGAAAATACAAACAATTAAAGGCTTGCTAAGGCTGGTTTTTTAACTGTAAATATAGCACAGCAAAAGCAGGTAACAGTATCAATGCATTTTCCATCATAACCTACAGCCAAGCAGACCATATAATAGGTCACACTAATATGTTACTATGCTTGAATTAAGTCTGAATAAATTCCTCAACAAAATTCAGTGAAATGAAGTGACAGCTTGTACCTACATGCCAAAAGTATATGAATCTACTCATTGTGACTGTTGACTCAGTGTAGAAGCTTGAGTCATCCATTCTCCTGGTGTTTCCATCTCTCCTAAGCCTATCAGCGTACAACGAATGTTTAAGGAAGGACTGTATTAGGAATAATTTATGCTTTTACATCAACAAAGAAAGAAGATAAGATGACAGGAAGACAACTCCTCTAAATATTAAGCAAAAAACAAAGAAGAAAAGACAGCAAAGTAATCACTATGTGTAGAGCAAAATGAAAGGCTGCAAGGAAAAAGAATTGCTCTAGAATATATTTACAGATACTTACATATTTTGCAAAATTCTGTGGTCTACATAGAAAACTGTCTAACCATTTTAAATGCCTTAAAACAGATAACATTCAATCAATCATCCTTCAACACTTATTTTTCTAAAGAATAAAAGCAAAGAGAATATTGTTATGTCCATTACTGTTGCTGTTCTACTGTGAAAACTATACTGCTATTCTTACATGAATCCCAGTAAACAAGTGCTCCTTCTCTATCAGTCATGCCTATACACTGACCTGTACATTCCAGTACCATTACAACGCACACAAACTATGTGTGCTGCAAATGCAAACTGCACAAGTAGCTGTTTGACTCTCGAGTCCTGCCACATTTCAGTATTTCACTAGCTTCTGTGCTGCACTGACATGCTAGCTGTGCCCTTCATCCTTCTGTGAGCGTGTATGCTCATGTAAAGACAACAGAGGAGAAAGACTAGTTACTGTTTCCTCAGAACTGGGCCATATGTAAACAGAGCAGAATCTTGCTTTGCAGTTTCAGTGACTGATTCATTGGATCTGGGAGAATTTTCTGAAAACACTACCTCCATAGAAGAACAGAGCACAGAGAGAAAGACTGAAAAATCCCCATGAGTCTCTGAAAATGAAATGGGGGAAAGTAAAACAACATAGAAATAGTCTGAAAATTCATCATCTACCTTCCCTGGAACTACAACAATTCTGACCAGGCATTCAGCACTACTCTGAGCACTAAGCCCACTGGAGCCAGAAGAAATGAATCTGGTAGAGAAATGGGGAGATGCAGCATCTCCCAGAACTTAAAAAAGTCCAGTAGCTGGAGCAGACTTAGGCAGAGGGACTGTAAGACATCCTGAGCTCAGAGTTCACAGAGCTGTTTGGGTAGGAAGCCAAGGACTAGCCCCAAAAACCTGGTAAATGGCACTGAAATCACAATGTTTATTTTTGTTAGTGGCGGAAACTACAGCACACTGGAGAATGTCTTCCCAGATTACAGATTCACTCAATGCGTACATTAGACTAAAAGACAATTCGAAAGGTAGCTTTTCCTCTAACCAGGGACAGAAACACGATTTCTCACAGCTTCATCTACCTCCATTTTCCAAACCAAAACTTATTCCAAGGGGCTAGCTAGGGACACAGATTAAGCACCACAGCCCTGCTGTCTCCAGGGCACACTATTTTGTATGCCGTCAAAAGAGAATTAGAAAATTAGTAGTATCTGAGGACAAGAGCCATGGGAGAAGCCTGTGTGTCTCACACGTGTATATATGAACAGAATGTTCAAAAGTTGGTTCGGTTTTTTTTTTTTGTTTTTTTTTTTTTTTTTTTTTTTTTTTTTTTTTTTTTTTTTTTTTTTTTTTTTTTTTTTTTTTATAGTTTAATGTGCAGACTTAAGCCAGTGTGTACATTTGAAAGCAAGAAAAAGCAAATATCACTTTCTTAATAACAATTTGTGAAAAATTGAATANTTTTTTTTTTTTTTTGTTTTTTTTTTTTTTATTTCATTGGCATTGCAGCAGTGTTATTATCCCAAAGCAACTTAGTTTATAAATAATAATGTACAGTCTGTCTTGGTAGACTAATTAACTGAGGTGCAGCTATTCCTTAGTGAGCAAAAGGACATATTAAATAAGAGAACACTACATTCAGACCTGTGCTACATGCAGAATGCTAAACAGTACGCAGATTTCTTTCCTCCACCCTGGGGCTGTTAAGGAGGATGGGGAGGCGTATGAGAAGGAAGGGCACATCACCGCTGCTTCTGCCTCAGCTGCGAACACACAGCACTAACCAAGCTTGCTGAAAAGAATACCTTCAGTAAGGCACATATAAAGGCTTAGAAATAATCCAACTTTAGAACATAGAGAAAAGGCTTTGGCCATACTTTTGAGGTAAGAATGTAAATACAGCTGCAAGAGGGATGAGAACAGGACAAAGATGTGTTCTTCACGTGGCAAAACATGCCTGAAAGCAAATCATAGAAACATCTGGGGACTGGTATTAACATGGAAAGATGTTAGTGAGCACCCCTCCAGATAGTGCTCCACTATAAATATTATTAATTGGTTTATCATAAATATTCCTAATTGGCTGTCCCGTTCACATTTCAGAGGAATGCTTCAGTTTGCTGGTTGCTCAAGAGCACTTCTAGCTAGGGACCAAAAGAACAGAGAAGCTACTCCAACAACAATTTGCAATGTGAACTCTCAGTAAAACTTACTGTACTACACTAAATATCAAAGGATGCAGCCACAGAAATTATAATATCCATGTTATTGCAAAATGAGGTCACAGTTACACAGCCATGAAAAAGCTGTGTATTAGGAGGGACACTCTTTAACAGTAGTGACTAAAACAGACGGTCAGACTCAGGTAAACTATGCAATGAGAAGAATCTCTATGTATCAGAAGACTACATTTGGATCACACACAAATCAGTAGAGAACCACTGACTTCTACCTAAGAAAATGTTCAAGAAGACTGTTTCTGTCTCTGGAGATGAGACTTGTATAAAGATAAAATACATATCTGTTCTCTGGAATGTACAGCTGGTTGCTAAAGTAACCTAGTTATAGCTCAAGGAAATGCACATACATAATACAATTAGTATCCTTTGGGGCATGCCTGTAATTAACAGCAGGAAGAAGGTTTCTACTAACAGTCCAAGGAGAAAGAGATGACAGGGAAGCCTCATCAGGTAAAGCATAAAGAAAGGTATCTCTAAGAAATCTCTAAAAATACAGATCTGGGGTGAAAAAAACCACAAACCACCAATATTAGCAGTACTCACTGTAAGAAATACCTCAATATGCTGTCCAGAAAAACCTCAATTGTCACCCACTTAATTTGCAGCTAAAAGAACACAATCATTTAGGAGTCATTGAAATAAGACACACGAGTGCTGCTGGAGGAAAATGCAATATGCTGATGGAGAGTGGGATAAGTGATCATGGCCAGCAGTTGAGACAGCAGCTGCACTCATCTTCCTATTTGCATATGAAGCAATAAATCTGGTTGGAATTACCACTGTGAAAATCAGAAGTGATCTATTTCAGAGTAAGTTCGGCCCACCCTGGCTTTTGCAGTACTAAAGAAATTTTAGGGTTTGTGTCTTTTCTGTTTTACTGAAAGCTTCATACTGTACTGGAGCATCAAGTATGCATTAGGTGCATTAAGATGCACTTCTGAACTGCATCCTTCTGCTTTCTCCAAGAACATAAAATAAATGCAAAGACTTAGATTAACTTCATTGCCATTACCAGCAGCAGTAATAGCCATATCCTGCATGTGGGTCTCAATCCTTTTGACATGTTAGAACAGGCCTATTTCATACTGCAGTTTTGCTATTCAGCCTGGACAGTTCCAGTTGCTTACAGAATTTAAGTATGATAGATGAAGAGACTCTTGCTGACTAGATCATCGTACAGCTCATAGGCATCATATTTCCACTGCAGAATTGAATGCATGGCTACATGTGTCAACCAACCATTCAGTGCTATTTACATCTTGGTAGTGCATTAATCCACTGCTAACAACAGACTGTCTGTTTGAGCACATTCACTGCTAACACTCATGCTCCTCCAGCTTTATTTACAACTGCATATAACTGACTTCTGCCACCCCTGTGCTCCAGACTTAAGTTATACAATAGCAACAAGGTCACAGAAGTGAATTCATAGCTTTACTCATAACAGCTGGTTCCTTAAGTTATGAAAAAACTGCTCTTGATCACTATTTTTAAGCTCCTTTAATTTTTGAAATTGTATCTGAAACTGTGTCTCTGTGTATCTTTGTAATTGTTCCAGAAAAAGACTGCATTTCCTTACTGAGCACATGTGCCTCTAACAGCACAAAGAACTCTGAGGTGCTGCAGCAGTCCAGCACCCCCAAAGCAGAGGCTCCTGCTGTTGCTTTAGATTCTCAATTATCATTGCTACCTTCTGTCCAAAACTGTAATAGGCAGAGCCATGAGCAGAAATGGTAGTTATGCTTGAACCTGAAGGTGATTTCAGTTCTCTGCTGAGAGAAATAAGAAGGAAAAAAAGAGAGGAAAAAAATCACTTAGTCTTACAAAAACTTGCTATATATTACTACACTCCAAAATACATTCATATCAAAATTACTTTTGATACTGCTATTCCAATGCTGTAATTTATTTTGGTATCGTTGGTACTTTAGAATACCACAAAAACATTTAAACCCCCTGGAAACAGAGTGAAACATTATTTCCCCTTCACCTCCCAATATTATCATATCAAGTATCAAATAAAGAAGAAAACTTGCTGCAATTTTTCTGAGATTTCTCATGATCCCCAAAATTGAGTGGTTACAAGTTTCAGTACCAACCAAGGAATTAGAAGAACAGCAAATGATATACAGACTTCTTATTTCCTTTTAGCTTTAAGTTTCTTTATATTGTAAGCTCATAACAAGCATCCAGAACCTGTATCAATTTCTCTGTATTCTACAAATAAAATATATTCTGCTGATTCCTAACTTTGTCCTTCTCTTCAAAAATATAAAAAATGTGCAAAAATATATCAGCAATACAACAAGAAGATGAAAAGAAATGAAAGTGCCAGGTCACTCTCAAAGTTTTCCATCTGCCACATGTTTTTTTCTAACAGAATACATTGCTTCCTTTGACATAAGCGTTTATATAGTGCTATGCCAGTTGTCAAGTGAAGCATTACAGGGTTTTGATCCTCAGAGTGCAGTATTACTTTACAATACCGTTGAGACAGTTTTTTCCTCTAATATGTAAAGAAAATTCAGCTGTTGCTTAGTCTTACTCCAAATCCATGTCATCATATAAATCCTTATAACGTACTTTCAGGCTTGGCAGGGAAAGAAGCTTCCCTTGAAAAGTAAAGGAAGCAACAGAGAGTCCAGGAACTACAGCAGACAAGCAGCTTCGGAAAAAACTCTAAGCAACCTTAAATCTTTCAGGATGCTTCTTCACTGCAGTACAGCTGTTTTGAGTGAGCTACTCTGGCTTCTGGGTAGAAGTCCAGCTACAGGAACCAAGACCTCATCAGAGAGTGTTCCACCCTGCTCCTTCAGCATGTCTTGCAGCCTGGACAGGCCTTCAGAGTCCCATAGCTATTACAACCTAAGCTAGCTGCTGTTAACACTGACCCAAGCACATCTAAACAATAGTGAGGTTTTAAAGGCTGTGATGAGGATGCTCTTTTCACATAAACTTCTTTGAAGTCAGGTCTAATTAATTATAAGCTAATCAACCATGTGGCCATAGTCCTGTTGCCCATGAGACATGGCTAGTGAATAGACCTATTAATTTCTTCTTTGAGTGAAAATGTTACATAGTAAAGGCAATCATGATGAAGGTGCCAGGACAAGATGCAGTAAGGACTGCAACTCACAAAAGACTGATAATAGTTAGACTTGGAAGCCAAACTATTGCTCCACTGTCTAACGGAACATTTGTCTGAGAAGATTTGTGTTCCTTCCTTTACATATGCCAAGGATGAAGCCTCTGTGAAGGGAGAGGAAGCAGTGTAGTTTGGATCAACTTCACAAAGATTCCTAAAAATCCAACCCCATGGGAGCACAGCAGAAAGGTTTGAGCATTGCAATACTCTCCATCTGTAGTGCTCAAATGAGCCAGAACATAACCTTTAAAAAAAGCAGTCAGGATATTATTGAGCTGTATGATTCTACTGGTTTTTCTATTATACTCCCCATTGGGATGCTAAATGATAGCTTGATTCACACTTGGTTCTCATTGCATAGGTGCCTGTCAAATGTTGAAATAGTGAGTCTCTGTCTAAAAAGAGGGTCCTCCCAGAAAACGGAAAGCAAAGCATTAGTCACTCCAATATGCCACAGGTCATTTTTCAGCAAAACAAAACCCACGCTCTTTGACATGTCTAAAAGTAAGCCAGACTAAAATGTACTTCAAAGTCAAGGCAAAGAAAAGCAAGAGACACTTTCAATCAAAGGAGAAAATAGATTTCTGCAACCCAGAACAATCACTTTAAGGCCCATAATGATTAAATTTCCTAGGCAGGAAATGAATGATAAATGCTAAGTAATCTGCATGCAAGCTGTAGGTAAAAGGATAAGATGTTCTAATATCAGTAAAACTTGTCTGAAAAGATGGCAATTCTGGATTAATACCTAAAATAGAGATCCAAATAAGAGACAATGCTTTACTCTTCAGGGTATTTTGAAACAGTCATTTTGACAAATAAATTAGGATGATTTTAATTGCATGGAACCAGCATGAAATAGCAAAGTATAACCCCTTTTTAAGGAATTAAAAACCAATACCAAACCCAAAATAACCCAAAAATGCATACTTGTGTCTTTTCACATTAATGACAGAGTCCAGAAATAATGAAAGTTCACAGATCAAGGGTTGTGTCAAAGGGCAAGAATTCATCTCCCATGCACATTTTGGATTTGTTTACTCACATATTCTGAAGAAAAAACATTTACTCCTAAACCCTTCCAAATGTACATCTCAATCATGAGAACTCTATTGATAGACACAGTCTTTAAAAAGGTATAGGGTGACAAAAACCATACTGACTGGAGCTGTTGTGATGCACTCAGATGTCATCTTAAAGTAACATTTTTAAAGCACTATATTCATTTGCATTGCCAGTTTTTTCAAAATCAACACAGAGTTATCTCCTCAAAGATACCGGCTCACAACTGTTACTCTAAATTGTTAACTCATAGATTTAACAAAAGGTCTGCAAGCTTGTATTTTGAGACAGATTTAAAAGGAGGAGATATTAACTATTTATACAGAGCAGCAGAGCCCAATGTGATGCATGCTAATCCAGAAAGTTGGATCTTCATACTATAAATAGACTGTCATTTCTAGCAGGAGTTTCTTCAAAGGTGAAAACCTGCTATTTACACGTTACAATACTAGGGTGAAGCTGCCTTGGTTTTGATGAGTTGACACATGTAAGGATAGAGCTTTCTCTTCTTTGCAGAGAAATAATTGTAAATTATTTCAACTCCTTTGTACAAAGAAATATTATTTAAGGAGTAAAAGGTGGGGGGGAAGACTTTCATGTGTCTCAGCAGAGACACCCCCTAGCAGATCTGAGATTTAAATCCAGAATGACCTAGGTATTGCTGCTCTTTATCTCAATGGGAGCATGTTCAGATCTCAAAGCTGAAAACAGTGCTAGCCCATTTTAGTTTTTAAAGCAGTTCATTTATAATCCTACAGCCAACAATCCTCAGCCTTTTGGGTGTGAAGAATTCTGGTCTTCAAAGAATGCCAAGACTAAATTTTTCTCAACTCCCTAATGAAATTCTGTACTCATTCAGTCTCTCAGAAATCTATCTTACATGCAATAGGATTGAAGATTAAAGTGTCAGCTTTGACTTGCTTTGAACATTTGAACTATATTTCAGTCAGGCATTTTTTTAATTTATTTGAATTTACTTTGTTTCCGTTTCATATTCTACATAACAGGAAAAACAGACTAAAAATCCAGTTTATCACAATAATTGAAGTGTCCATAAATGTACTAGAAACTTCATTATTCACATGAGAGGGGGGTAAAACAATGAAGAAAAGCATTCTTAGGTAGCACAGCCCTTCAAAGCATCTCAGGTCAGTCTGCTTGTCATGCTGCACCCAACATCGTGTGGCATTTTGTGGAGCTGCATTTAAGAGAATTCCATTTTTTTTCAGGACCTGCAGAGGAACCTCAGTTTCAAGGCAAATCTTCCCACAGGACATGCATTTGAGAACTGCCCAAAATAAGTGCATCTATTACTAATGTGTTCAAAAGAGAGGGATGACTTCAAACTTCTGTTAGTTAGATGTTTTGGTTTTTATGGAACTTCTGTTTCTACATATGAGTGAAAAAAAGTAAGTCCATTGGAAAATGTTTTATAACATGAAAGTCTTATTGCAATTATTTCTATAGGCATAGTTAGAGATGTATTTAACGACTGCCATTTCAAAGACAAATGTTCAGTTAATGCTGTGCTGTCATTAGAGTCAAAGAAGTCAAAAGATATCGTGCTCTGAATTACTTAAAAATGTTTCAGTTAAAATATTATTGGCCTAATATTATTGCTTCATGTCTGTTTACTCATTACCATTCTGCACAACAGGAAGCATGAACAACACAACCACTGTAATCTCTAAATAATCAATTTGCTTTTTGTCACCCAAGTGATCTGTACTCTTTTGTGATTGCCAGGTGACTAACTTCAAGGAGAATGACATATAAGGAAAGAGATGAGTTCTCCCAACAATTCTTCGTTAAGCATTTTATAGACTGGGCTAAAGGTTAGAAAAGACCAACTGCAAAAAGTGAAAGGAAAAAGTCAAGCGTAAAGACACAAAAAGACAGAGATGTCCACAAGTGGGTTTTAAACAGACTGCTCTAAGCCTCTGCACACCTGCTATGTAGCTTTGAAGGTGTTTAAAGTCTCCAGATATTTAAGCTTTCAACTGTAAGAGGTCTCTGCATCCCTGCAGGTTGGCTTCTGGGCATGTCCCATTTGCCTTTGCCTTAACAATGCTGAGCCTATCTCTGTCCCTGTCAGGATTTGTAAACCACACACCTATCTTGACAGTATCAGGCTGGCAGGCAGTGGCAGGGCACAGTTGCTAGTCCACACTCTGCAAAAACATCACTGCTGATTTCCTTCACCCAGACCCAGTGGGACGGCTGAAGAAGAAATGGGGCCAGAGCCCGTTTTAACTCAGTAGAATACCTGACCAGAAAGAGGTCAGACACAGGGCAGATCACAGAGGTTTATCATTCTAACCACCTCTAACATAGCAGCTACACACCACAAAGTTACCAGTTATTACACAAAAGACAACATATGAACAGACACTCAGGTCTTTCTCTTGAATCTGTCCCACCTTGATTTAAAAAAGGAAGTTGTACTGGAAGAAAGTGTAAAGGGGACAAAAGGTAATTTGAAAGGTAATTTCTATATTTTACATGTATTATTTTACATTCAGTTGTCACTGAATTCAGGTCACTGCCCATGGCCACTCCAGAATTCAGGTCCACCTCACAGCAAAAGGGGCTAATCGCCCAACAGTCATCCTCAGCTGATTTTGTCTTTGACCCAAATTCTTCTACTCACAGAGAAAGGGGGAAGAGTTTCAACTCAGGGTACAAGTGTCCATTCCAATTTAATTCCTGGCCAACTCTACTGCTGTAAATACATATTCAGTAAACATTCTATTTCAGACTTGCACTTTGCAAGCATTCCCACTAGAAAGTCTTCCCTGTGAGAATATACAGAAAAAAATAAACTAAACTATGCATCCAGATGTGCAAAAAAAAAGGCCCTAAAACATAAAAATGAGCACAATAAGATATTATCTCAGGCCAAAAGTATTCACAAAATTTTTAATCCCACATTTACTCTACTCCCTCCAGCCCTAACACATTCTCTGCCCCAAAAGCAAGGCAATTCAGCTGCTGTCATACCCTTATGTGAGGCACACTAAACACACCCTAAAGGACTTAGTGACAGTGCAAGAATGGGAGTTCCCTAAAACTGCTCGAGTCAACAAGGTTGGCAATAATTTTAAATTACATTTAAATTAGACTGTTATGAGATGCTAAAATAATTCTACAACAGACATCTTATTATCAACACACGGTACAGACTGCGACAAGAGTCCATTGCAAGCCCATCACTAAGAAAATCCTGTTGGCAAGTTACATGACAAATCCCTGCCATATAGATCACAGGATCAGTCTTACCTTGAAGCTCAGAATGAAGCTCATTGAGAATGAGCTTCAATTAGTCCAACCCTCTTCCCAAATCAGCATGAGCTACAGCAGGTTGCCAGGACTGCGTCCAATTTTTTGACCGTCTGCAAGGATGGAGACTTCCCAACTTCCCTACATCATCTTTGTCAGTGTTTACCACCCTCAAAGTAAAAATGTCTGTGTATGGGGAATTGTGTTCTGATTGAATTTCACGTGGGTTTAGCTTCAGTCCACAGTCTCCCTGTTTTTTCACCAGGCATAACTGAGAAGAGTCTGGCTCCCTTGCACTCAATCTCTCATACCAGGTATTTAGAGAAAAGGATAAGATCCCCCATGAGCCTTCTCTTCACCAAGCTGAGCAGTGCAAACCTCTCCCCATATGAAGGATGCTCCAGTCCCTTACTAATCTCCAGTCCCTGAATCATAAGTGTTACTTTTGTCATCGCAACTGACAGTCCAGTAATTTCAAAATACAAGCTATTTCTCATGCCTTCCTGGAAGAAATCCCAGGACTCTAAGGGACATCAGACAGCAGCATAGAAAACTATGATTTCAGCCACTGAAGTATAAAACAAGGAATACTAAAAATGTCTCAGTGGCATACACTATTTCTTTTTTAAGTAGAAACAAAGCTTAAAATTTTAATGCTACCAGACATTGCAGTTTGATAGGGAAAAAAAAAAACCAAAAACCCTTCCACTAGGAGAAGCATTGCAGCTTTAAAAGATTTATGAAAAAGTTGTTTATTTCTAGTATTGAAGCTATGGAGTAGACTAACATTTATTGCTGAAAAGCATCTGCAGCCACTATATGCCTTCTAAGCCCCCCTGACAACAGCATGGTAAAGGAATTTATAAATAAATAAATAAGGGGGGGGGGGGGGG
>NDXB01006312.1:8957-35780 GCA_002631895.1 Agapornis roseicollis | reverse complement strand
GGGGGGGGAGAGAATCAATTACATCCTGAACAGTTAAAATGTCAGCTTCCTGGGAGGTAGGAGGTAGAGAAAGGTTGTAAGAAGGCAGCAGTGCCAGGACTGCCATCCGATTCTCTGTTGTAGGTAAGGAAGTCTTACAGAGCTTTTTATAAGAACAAAGGAATAACTCATCCTTATTTGCCTTGCTGCTCTCTGTGCATAAACATCTACAATAGAAATTACTCTGAATAACTAGTCCTTTTCATTCATACTAGTCCTTTTTATTCCAGTTTCCTGGGACTGCAGGGGAATGACTCATGGACTCATTATGTATCAGGTAAGCACAAAGCCATCAGGTCACACAAAAGCACGGATGTGTTGGTCACACAACAGGAGAGTGGGCTCAATGCCAGTCCACCTAGGAAGCCCATAAAAACTCCTTCCATAGCAGAGAACTGCTAGGTAAGGCACCACTCTCCCTTCCCAGTTCAGCCACTGGGCTCTCACACAGCTCTGCCACTTGCTCTGTTTTCCCATTCCAGCATCCTAAAGACTGAATGTGTAATATGCTACACGTATGCATGCACATATATACACACACCCCCCCAAATCAAGTCTCATAATATGAGGTCTAAGAGACCTACATGGGAGGCATACAGGGAATCTGAAGAGTCTCATTTGAGAGAATGAGCTTCAAAAACATATATGTTGACAAGACAAATACCAGAAAATATGCACGGTAGAAGGTGTAATTTTGGGGAAAAGTAGGAAGAGAAAAATGATGAAGAAAAAATAGCAGCAGCATGTGCCAAAAATAATTTCTCTCTAACAATGATATTAATCTTATGTTCCTATGACCTACCTTAAAAATACCCTGCAAACACACATTTTCAGTTTCATCAGAAGAATTTGAAAGTCCTTGTCACATCCACCAGAACACCCAATACTTCAGAAACCAAGCACTGCACTTGGAAAAATACTAAAGGACAAATTATGGTCCATACTGAGTCATTTGTTTGTTTTAATCTATGTGAGAGAAGTTATTAAGATAGGTCAGTTTTCACAGAATCACATTAAATCTCCACCTACATCACCAAATTCTTAATTAATTCAGGAACCCTTTTCATAAGTAACTTTCAATAGACCTTGTAAGTCATATTAGAGGTTTCTGATTGCTTTGAGCATTTTACCTTAGAAACTAGTTCAGGCAAAGCAGCACAAGTACCCTTACTGGTAAGGAATGAAGTAGATGAATCACACCAAAGCTGAGCTGTTATAATTAATCTGCTCCCAGTACCAAGCCTCAATCTAGCAGCCAGCCTCACAGGAAACATTACAGTTAGCATAGACACAACCTTACCCCTTTCAGATTCTGAATAGAAGAAATTTTGCACACAATACTTATGTAGCCTATGAGAAAAATATGAAGTAGACAGAAGTACCATTTTCAGTATCAAGAAAAAATTGATTTTACTAAGAAGCCTACCAGTTTTATTTAGGATGTTAAAAAGGAAGGTCCTTCCTAGATTTATGTTCCTTTCTTCCTGGCCTTGTAAGTATAGTACTTTGCTAACTCTGACAAGATTCCAGAATTTGTACATTTCTGACAGAATTTAATCCTATTATCTGCTGATCGCTCAAGAACTAAGATGATAAAACTGTCTCTCAGAATGGTTAAATTTCAATAAAATCCTTTCAACTGTTAAATAACTTTTCAAATTCAGGCACCTACAAACCCCTTGCTAAAGAGATTAGCAATAGCTATTCAAACTTTATCTCTAGATAAGCATTTATATCCAAATATGTGAGTGTTGCTGAGAGAATCTTTATTCTGTGAGATTTAAAATCTCCCTTAGTAACAGCCCTGATTTATACACATTCGTATTTACAAGGCTGTCATCCACTTTCTCCTGATAGTTCAAATACAGTCCAGTAAGGGTAGTTCCATCAGTAAAATTTAAAACTAATAAAACTAGGCAGAAAACCTGACTAGCTGTTTTGGTGGAAGATGAAATATGTGTAGGGCTAGAGCAAATTCAAGTAAAATTCGGCAAACTGTGTCAACAAAAAACGATGAAATGTAAACAGGAAAACAACATTTTAGTAAAGCACAAACCCACCCTTCACATTCATATTTTTGCTAATACTGCTCCTAACATGGTCAACATTTGACTCTTTTTTTTTTTTGAGGGATACACCCTCAGCAGAAAGCATCGCTTCCATAAAAAATGTAACGAGTATTTGTTTTAAATGGGCTACCAGAACAAAGTGTCGAGTGTTCACCAACTCATATATGACAACCAACCAAGTTGGAAAGGAAAATTCTGCTAGGATCAGGGCTCTGACTCTGGGCTTATGGCATGGACAAGTTAAAAAAAGAAAATAAAAAAAAAAGCACTTCTGCTTATCACTCTTGTAGGAGCGGCAGCTGCTGAAAAGGCTGCAGATTACGTTTCAGAATTGGAAAAATCATTTAGTCATGGTATTTGAGCAATGTCCATATACCATTTAGGTTCACTGTACAGAGGTAAATCTGCTTCAAGACCTTCTTCAAAGGATGCCATCATAACATTATTCTGGGGAAATAAGACTGTAAAGAATAAATACTTCTGCATTTACAGTTAGACAGCTCTTGTCAAATCCACTATTCAGTAAAATGAAAAAATAAATATCCCCAAAATTTTAATTTTTCATTCATTCAGCTACTTGAAGTTTTCTGTGAGATGTGCACTGTTTAATGAGATTTTGCAAAATGATGTAACCGTGGCTTACATTATTCTGTACCTTGAAAAGTACCTACAGGCTGTGCAACATTAGGTCAGTCCACTAGACTTCACTGCCCTAACATACTTCCCAAGAACTGAAAGCTTTTGGAGATGGTAGACAGGTGCTTTCATTAAAGTTTGTACCTGAATATGCTTATAACATGTGCAGAGACATTCCTTTCTCTACAGTTCTCCAGATTATTATACTTACAGCTACAACTGCAATACCCTTTGCTTTCCCTTCACAATTCTAGTCAATTAGACAAATTCAAACATACTGTAACAGGTCAAAATGAGTTCGATTGGTCATTGGTAGAGTAACAAACTTCTCTTTTAGGCCATTTTTCAAATGTATTTCTCCATACTAATGTCATGTTCATTACTGATTTCATGCTTGAGCACTTTGACAATCAACTGTGCATTCTGCCCTGCTTCCTCTTTTTTTTTATTGAGTTTTCTTGTGCTGCTTTGTCAGTTCCCCATCAAGCAAATACAACTGCCTTTAGAGGTAGAAGCTCTTAAAGACTTCACAATAGTGTTTACCAACATACAGAATATAATTTATTTACCATAACTTATTACATAATTCTTCAGCTAAGTTCTGATAAAGTAGCTACACTGAAGTCAATGCAAAGTCAGGACCCTACAACCATATTTAGTTAGATCTGGGACTCAAAGCCTGGGATGTTTTAAAGAAGCAACTAAGAACAGTAACTTCAAAATAAACATCTATAAAAGAAGTGACTTTGTGTACTTCAAAGTCTTGGGAAAAATTCTTACCAGCTTCACTGTTTGTTAGATTAGGTCTTTATTTAGGCCCAGGATCTGCCTTTATTCCTTTTGCTCTACTCCTTCTCTCTGCTCAGCACTCTGCACAGACTGACACATGCTACCTTCTAGTGCTTCATAAAACAGCATGCAGAACAGAATGACTTGAAAAGCCAAACAAGATAAAGTCTGAAAAGTAAAGCTTCCCAACTGTTATAAGGCTCAAAAACCAGCCATATTTCCAGAGTCCTCAGGAATATAAAAATCAAAAATCTTAGTCTAAAAGCAAGATCTGACTACAAAATAAGGAATGTTACAAGATAAGGTACAATCCCAAAACTGCTGAGTATATTGTACTGAAAAGCCGTAATTCTGAAGATTTTTATCATTTGCTCTAACCTCAAGAAACTAAAACCAAAACCAGACCACCACTGCACAAAACAGAAACAATCACCAAAACACCCCAAGCACTTTACTAACCTTTAAAATAAAAGGAAGACAATATTTTGGGCATTTTATAAAGAGAACACTTCCCAGAGTGTTCCAGAAGAGTTACAAACTGCAATTATATTATAACTGTCAATTTTTTAATATAGTTAAAAATTGTATATATTAACAGGTACAAGCAAATGTCTATTTACATACATATATTGTATGCTACTTAGTACTGTTTATATAAAGCATATGAACAAAATTATAGGTATAGCCACTCTTTCAGGACTAGAAACCAGTGTTATAGGTTAGCAACTGTTAGGTTTGCCTTCCAAATTCTAACTGCTAAAGACCAGTCTAATCAAGCTGAAACATCTCTACAGAGCTCCAAGATTTAGTTGCCCAAGTTAAGCAAACACTGCAGTAATGTGCTTGCTTGAAGCAAATGTCTCTCTCATCCCAGCTTATCATGCTTTGGTTTGCTTCACAGAGATCTTCAAAGTTGTTGCTTAGCTAAAGCTAATGTCAAGTCTTTAATTTGACATAAACCAAGCCTTCAAAAGGCAAGATCCTGCCAAGGGGCAGCTATCCAGCTTGGCTGGCACAGCAAGGCAGGCCATGTTTCCCAGATGCAGACACCAGCCTGTCAGAGTCAGAGTCCCTTCCAGCTCTGTCAATAACCAGGTGAACAGCAGAAAAGAGATCTTGACTGGCTGCCTTTGCAAGAGGTATTTTAACTAGCTGGTTGGGCTAAAGAGCACATGCATACTTCACAGCTGAACTGTTCCTGTCACACTTATCAGAAAGAGGTGTTCGCTGCATACCTGCACATTTAAACATATAAGTAGCACTGTGGTGGTGAGTGGGGTGGCTGGAACTAGGAAAGGTGGCATGGGTATGTTCACACTCCAGAAAGAGTTATAACAATTACGATAAAATTGAAGTCTTCCATGGACCATGCAGCCACTGAAAGTGGATTCCTCCAAGGCAAAGGTGCTACACTTAAATATATAGAATATATAGTACTATTTTAGGACCAAGACACTACGAATTAGCTTTACATAGTTCTCTACACTGCCAAATATCCCTGACTTAAGACACTAGCCAGGAACATCAGTCAAAACCAAGAGATTTACACTGTTACTCTTATTTATTACCCAAACAGCAGCAGAAGTCAATGTGTAAGATCACTCACAGAGCTGCAACGACTCAATCAATAGTGCTGCAGAACAAACCACAGAACATAAATTCCTAATAGAAATAACCAAATGCAATGCAGAAATACTGACACCATGAGTGAACAGAGCTCTGCTCAGCATGAGCCCAAACAAGTCTGAAAGTGGCTTTACATTGGTTTTACACTTCTGCCTGCTGGGGTACATTTATCACTGAAAGCAAGTTCTCCTGATGTACAGCTCATCTAATTCACAGTCACTGCTTGTAGCACCTTCTTCTGCTCTCCTATGCCACACCACGATCATTCTGAGAGTTTATTATCCCTCAAGTATAGAGATTACTAGTTATGTCCAAATACTACAGTCATGTCACCTACAGCATGTATAGAAAGACACAGAAAAGTTAAAATAACTTTTAACAATTAGTACAGCACAGTAATTCCCCAATACGGAGCTAGGCCTTTCTCCATGCCAACATTTAACCATTTCAGCAGAGACAGTCCCTACAGGAAAATACACTACTCAATGAAGGTTTTGTAATGTTGTAACTGTCAGCTTTTAAAAGGCATGCAGGTAAAGCTACCAAGATAGAGTTAAGATAATCTAAAAATTATTGTATCAGACAGAAGTACATTGGCCCCAAAGGGGGCAGCTTTAGGGTATCAGCTAAATACAAACTCCTGACACACACAGGGCATTGCGATTCCAAGAAGACAAAACTGCATCTTACCAAGACTGAACTCCAGCTTTGGCTCATTTGCAATTCTCTGAATACCTTCCAGGGGAAAAAAAGAAATACATATATATATATTAGACATAATTAGACTTCAATGTTCAGCTCTTTAATACATAGTCAAACTTTCACAGGCCTAATTCATGCCCTATCTGCCACTGCCATGAGAGTAACACTTCATGTTACCAACTTATAGTGGAAGACACCTGTGCATGAAATATTTGCTGAAAAAAAAATTCTGGTTTTGAAGAAGACATTTTTCTTTTAAAAGAAACTTTCTGTGGTTGGGAAAGAAAGCCAAGAAAAATAAACAAACACAAAAAAAAGAAGAGGACCCAGCCTTTTATAGTTGTACTTTACTACTTGGGTACTTGTAAGATTTTATGTCATAACAACTAACAATACATCTGATGAAAAAATATTAAATCTAAGTACTCATTCTTAAGTAGAGATGTCATCCCATTAAAAACAGACAAAAAACATTCTCTGGAAGTATGTAAATCAGGTTAATACAGTAGAATAAAACAGCTACATATATATTGTAAAGCAACAAAACCAACTTCTTTTTGGTTTTGGAAAATAGCACATTAATTCCTCTTCTAATATACCAAGGGCAATAAGAACGTTTCAATTCCCTACATTGTGAAATTACATTCTAGTGCATATTTTAGTGCAAAGTCCAATATTTTCTTACTGCATTGGAATAAAGGAGTGAACCACAGAGCAGCAACAAGAGAAATGTAGGAAGGATAATTAAAAAACACAGTTGTTCACCCACTGCAGGCAGTAATTGCATCACAACTATGGTATCAATGAACCGTGTAGAAATTGAACTGTCTCTTGTTGACATTTACATGTTGTCTCCAGTGAGCATTATTGAGTATTTGCCGTTACTGAAGAAATTGGTCATATGGGAAGGACCAAGGATATGAACTGGAACACAAAATTTTTCTTAAAAAGACCAAAAAATTAAAAACCAATCCGCTAAAAACCCCAACCCACATTGTTCTCATTACTACAGCTAATCATTCAGATCTGTGCAAGAAAAATTACAGCTGCAGAGCTTAAAAAGGCCTTGGTCAATAAGAGATAACGTGATTTCATTTAATTTAATTTTATCTTTTTAATGAAATTATACCAAATTTCCGAGTTGAATTCTGCTACTGGCAGCATCAGCATATTGGTTTGGAACACCTTTATCAATATGCTGGACACAGACTTGATAAAGTAGCTGGGCAACTGAAATATAGTGCCCAGAGCACTATATGATACCATAAATCCAGAACACCAAAGATGACTCAACATATAGCTATGTTCTTTCAAATCCCCAGCATGCTTTTATATCACAAAGAACAAATCTGCAATACTAATTCAAGCATCACTAAAGCTTTATACACATTTATCAAAGTTATCAGGTTACATTTAAACAGTAGTCCATATAGGAAACAAAAGAGGTAAAGATTATTTCGAACTAAATAACATCTAAGTCTTATGAAGAAAACAGATTAGGGAGAGAAAGTCAGAAACACAGCGATCACACATTTGTTCCCTGAAGTTTATCTGTATAAATAAAAATACATCAGGTAATGACATTTAAAAATAATTTTCATCAGTTGCCTCTACAACTGCACTTTGTCAAGCAACAAGTTAAAGCAGCATTATGCACCTTGTTTGTGAATCTACTTGTACTGATACAGACAGCAGGATATTTTTGTTGTACCACTCAATAATACTCAATAAAATGAGTATTATGCACTTACTTGTAAACTGTGGCTCTCCTAGACTGTCTACTTGGGATGAGGGGACAAACTGTCGTGCTTCATCTGATGATCTCTCCTCTTTGATTTCCATGATCAGCCTCCGGAGCTGTTGAATTTTATTCTGCAAACCTTCTGAGTTTGCCTCTCCCAGTGCCACCGCCCAGGATTCACAATCTGGCTTTGATGCAGCTTCAAGGTAAAGATCTGGTTCTCCGCTCTGAAACTCTGTGCTCAGAAAACATAAATGCAGTTTTTAGGATCATGAAAATATTGATGCCACACAATTAAAAGCATCACACACACATTTCTTTTCATGGTCACAGAACCATGCACCCCAGCCAGCCCTTGAATCAAACTCCCAGTTCTTTTGTACTTAGTGCTGTACTGAGTCTATCCCCAGAGTGGTTCCAAAAGCAATTAATATATTGGTAAACTAGGTGGTGGAATCAAACTGAAAGAGGAAATGCTTTCTTAGCGCAGATTCTGCAGCCTAGCAGCTCCTCTGTGAAGACTCAGGTTGTATGTGGGAGCTTCTGACCTCATTAATATCCAAATGTTGTTTGCTGTTCTGCCTGAAGTCTAATTGTTTAACGATTAGATTTTCTAAGAAAATGAAAAAGGAGGGCATAAAAGCAGAAGCTCCCAAGGAATCCAGGTAAGTAGCAAGGGTCAGTCATTTGATTAAGATTAGAACAAGAAGAAAAAACACCTCTTAGGCATTTCAAATTCTGCAGTGTAGATGGCTTCACAGAGGCACAAATTCAATGTGACATCTAGTGCAACAAGCACTGAGAAGAGTAAACTGAGAAACAAACAAACAAACAGAAAAAATCAGTGCTTCCTTAGAGCAAGTTACCAAGTGATTTAGAAACATAAAACTCTATAAAACACCTGTGCTACTGTATTAATCAGGACTGAAGTATTTGTTTGGATATCAGAATCGTTTTGACCCTAATAAGCCATAGATCACATTACTGGATGAAACACAACACTTAAATGTTTTCATACTTAGACTGAAAAATCCAAACAACATAAGAAAAGTTTTTTTAGCACAAAGTAAGCTTAAATTCCCTTTTACTAGCTTGAATATCTCACCTTGGGCACTTACCCACATGCTATTCTAAACCCATCTGCACTTCATAAACTGAGCATCTGCCACTTTTAATTAGCTCTGCTTTTATTGTTGTGGGGGGAACAAAAGACGCAAACCTCAAGTCTGGAAACCTCTTGAACTGTACCAGCAAAAACACCTGTAGAGGTAAGACAAGTTTTTTTTGTCTGGGGGTGTATCTAAGGAAATCTGTGTGACTGCAGCTGCTGCTGAAAACGCTGGATAAGATTTCACATAACAGTCAGACTACAGAATTCATGAGGAAAGACTGGAAAGAAGAGCAGGAAGCAGAGGAACATCTTTCTGGATTCACACACAATTTAAGAAGTGCTAATAATGATTCAAACTCTTGCCTCAGCCCTCAGTCATAAAACAAGGTATTCAGTTCTTGAGACAGGAATATTCAAAACCTGAGAGAGCTGCCTATGTTTGTCAGATCCTTGTTTACACACAAAATACCTACTTGAATGATCAAACCTAAAGGTGCGTTTTATTGTTTGTCAAAAAATGGATTTAGAGACATGGAAGTTTCATCTGTAAGCTCTGCTACTGCATTGAGCCATAAGGGCAGTAACCTTCAAAAAGACTGGGAATTAGAAAAGGTGATAACTTTCCTGATGCTCTGGTAAGATCTGCAACAGCACAGTGGTCTACTTTCTTCTATCACTGACCTCAGTGATTCAGAAGTTCATTTTTATTTCATAGTATTCTGGAGCTGCCAGTGGAAGAAGGACAGGGATAAAGAGGCAAGTAGTTAACCAGCATCAGGACAGAAATTGATCAGCAGTGATTCTACTTAAAAAAATCAAAAACTTCTAGGCATGCAAAGCACCTGCCTACACCATTCAGCCTTTAAAAGAACAACTTTAATAAAAGCAGTCTGAAAATCCAAGATACCTTATCTAGGGAAACACTGCAGAGAAATAAGCCAACACTTAGCATCCAAAATACAAGCGTACCAAGGTGTTCTTTTCTTTCTGCTCTTTATTTTTAAATGCAAATAGAAATAGTGATCTTGTCTTGAAACATCCTACCACTAGCTAGATAAAAAACATCTGCTTTGGGAGGAAATCAATGTTTTGCAATTGAAATCATGCTATTTATATTTACTTCTTAGCTGTGGAAATCAGACTGCCAAGCACAGAAAGCATACTGAATCACCCTTAATATGCATGGAACTAGAAATGGATAGTGAAATGCAGTATGAGTGGGCATAATTCACTGTATTCTGATCTAACAGGTGCCAGTTTTGCTATCTGGAAATTCATTCTAAACTGTCACTTCAAAACACTACAGTCTGCTATATTTAGATCTCTGGAGTACTCTGACAGCTAAGTTAAATTCAGAAAAGCATATTAAAATACCTGAAAATATTCATCACGGCAAGTGTAGAAAGTTTTATTCTGCAGATCCAGCAGTTGGCAAGTTACATATTTCCCACTGTATTTTCAATGCATGAAACACACACAAGCAATGTCCAAAATGCACATTGGCAAACATGTCTGTCACAATAAAAGAGCAACAGGTTTATTTATATCATAAAGATCATCTTTTCTCTCCCAGACTATGGGGACTGTTATTTTAAACATACAACAAACCCTAACAAGCTCAGAAAAAAACTTAGCTGAAATGAGACTGAAATGAAGAGATCCACAAATGTAATGAAGGCCTTGAATGAGTGGTAGACATATCAGCAGAACTATATTTGTATTGCGTCCTAAACACAGGAGTATTTCATGGGTGGATAAAAGCACTTTATGCTTTATAATTAAGTAGTTCCCATACATGAGCATCCTTTGTTATGCTGCCATTGCAACATGAGTTACTGTGAGTTAGTTCTGGAAAAAAGTCCTGATCTTTTCAGAATATTTACTATTGATTTCAACAAGGCCAGTTCTTTATCTGGTATACATTCCTAGTTTTACTGTTATAATTTCTGATTAAGAGGACATGTAAGTTCTAGGAAAATTTTCTGTCTCTTTGGGAATCTGCAATAGTAGAACAGTAATTTTCATCTTATTGTTGGACATTGCTAGTAGGTATTCATGTTCGATGACATAAACCCACAGAGGACATTCCTGATGCTAAACATAATGGCTTTCATTGCAAAACAAACATTCAACTTACTAACCCTTAATTCAATGGAAAATAGTATGTAATTCTATCTTCACCTCTTTTTCTTCTTGAACCAAAGGTGGTCTACATAGCTACAAGAAGCAACATAAGACCTTTTGATAGCCTGCATAAACTCAAAAAAACAGAAATAATGGGAAAGATTCTGAGGCCAGACACTGAGACACTGATGTAACCAACACTTACCTGAAAGCGTCTGTCTCAACCATAGATTTGTATATATCTAACTGAATTCATTATCTATCTAAATCAACATTTTATAAAGCTTTGTCCTCAGCTTTTCCCAAAATCTCTCATTTGTTTCCTGGAAGTTAGGAGAGTGCTTAAAAGCAAGAGTACTACTACTATACTGTTACATTAATATAACAGCAAATCTAAAAATGTGTAAAGTCAGATGTATTTATATTTGCCATTAAACACTACTCTGCAATAACAATAAATTGCCAGCTATAAAATACTTCTTCTCATTTCTCTACACTGTTAGTTCAGTTTTGAGCTGCCTGGTTGAAAATAAATTAATGGTCACAGCTACTAGCCACAGGAGAGGAGGAGGAGAGAGAAAAGGCCAAATATTACTAACTTTAATGCATGAAATGGTCTCTAAATGTTAGCACTGACACTTGGATAACACAACTGACACTTGGATAAAGCTGCAAAAGCAAGCTAACACTGAGGGATCATTGATGATATTTGTGGGAACAAATTCTGTGTTTGCTCTACAACAGGTGCCTTCCAGTATCTGAAGGGGGCCTATAGGGATGCCGGAGAGGGACTCTTCATTAGGGACTGTAGTGACAGGACGAGGGGTAATGGGTTCAAACTTAAAAAGGGGAAATTTAGATAGGATCTAAGGAAGAAATTCTTTACTGTAAGGGTGGTGAGGCACTGGAATGGGTTGCCCAAGGAAGTTGTGAACGCTCCATCCCTGGTGGGGTTCAAGGCCAGGTTTGACAGAGCCTTGGGTGACATGCTTTAGTGTGAGGTGTCCCTGCTTATGGCAGGGGGGTTGGAACTGGATGATCTTAAGGTCCTTTCCAACCCCAACTATTCTACGATTCTATGACACACAAGCAAAAAGTAATTCTCAGGTGTTACCTCAGCAGTGGAAAATGTTGAGAATATCAATGAGCCACTGCCACTCAAAAATACAAAGCACCATCACAGCTAACCACCACATGCTGTAACAAAAGTAGAACGGAAGCTTTGATACGTAAATTATATCCGCAGGATATTTCTAATACAGACATCAGAGCCTTTTAATTCACAAAGCTGACTGAATTCTGTATGCTGATGTATTTCATGTTCAAATTAGTAGTGACGAAATCATCCCGTGGTTACTCATAGTGCCAATTAGTCTTGCTTTGGAAGTTAAATTTTCAATCAAAGATAAAATATTTAATTAAAAATTCTATCTTCAGTGTTGTTTTTTATATTTTGCAATGCTGGAATAAAGTTAAATAGAGATTACAATGGTAACTTATATAAATCCCCCCAGAAGCCTGAGGTATTTGAAATTAATATAGTGTGATATCCCAGGATGACTACTGCAGTACAAAACTTTGTTCCTTTTAATACCTGCAGGCTTTCACACATGCCACATTGTTTCTTCCCTTTCACTACCTAACTAACCACACCTATGCTAGAAGCAAGGCAGATCACACAAATATTTAAATACCACAATGGTATCTCAAGCTCACTGAGCAGAAATATGCAGCACTCACTTTACATATTAACCGAGGCCTTTGCAAGAGAGGAAGCAGATTGCATTACTGGCTGAACCATCAGTCTACCTTAAAAAAAGCAGGATTCCCAGATCTTGATTCTGGGTCTGCAAGAGTAACCTTAGCATGTGCCTCACTTACTCTATAGCTAAAATGGAGTGATACTGACCTGCCTTTCCAAGCCACTGCTACTGAAGGAAACAAAAAGCTCTAAGGTTAAGTGGCTTGCATACTACACATGGCAAAAGGGAATGCTTACCATCTTAAGGGTATTCCTACATGCAGGCCTTCCCCCTCCTCCCTCTTGATGTTCACTGCAATGTGTTTTAGATGACTATGACCTTTTGTCAAAAGCTGTCTTCTTCCTGTTCCCTCCCATCCCCCTTGCACCTCACCAGCTATACCTGGCTATTAGAGCTCTTATCTCTCCATAGTTCTCACTAAGAGATCACACACAGTAATGCAATTAAAATAACTTAGAGAAATCTCTTATCCTGAAAAGCAGAAGAGACAGATCAAGACAAGCCAGTCCTTGAATGCTGCCTCTCATCTGATTGAATTTCATTGTGCTTGAGTCTCTTGGATTCATTCCCAATTTTGTGTTGTACATGACATGGAGGGAAAGAGGGAAACCGTTCTTTGCTCTCATCCACATGAGGCTATAGACAACAGAGCGGTCAAATTCAGGTTGCTCTTGGGACCAGTTCAAACACCTAGCCACACAGCTCTAATTGTCCTGTTCCAGAGAACCACAACAGTAACCAAGAACTACCAGCATTAACACAAGTTTTTTGTTCCTGATTGCTTATCTGTTTGCATCTGCTGCTCAAACACTGGCACATCTGGAAGTGGATGTGAAACACTTAGAAGAAAAAACCCTGACACAGATTAACAGTGTTGTGTTGACCTGGGCCTGCTGCCAGCCACCTGACCAGCCACTCACTCACCCCCTCTCCTCAACAGCACTGGGGGGCAAAAAACCCCAGCAGCTCATGGGTCAGGTTAAAGACAGGGAGACCACTTACTAATTATCACCACAGGCAAAACAGACTCATAGGAAAAATAACTTAATATACTGCAAATTAAGAGTGCTGACTATGGAGAAAGACCTTTCCCCTCTTCCACTGTCCCCCATTTTCCCAGGCTCAACTGCACTCCGTTTTTTACTCCTCTACCTTCCCACATGAAAGTTGGAGGGCTTGGGTGGTTATGATCACCTCATAAGTGCTCCTCTGCTGTTCCTTCCCCCTCACACTTTAGCCATGGCTGCAGGGAAATACCTCCTCCACTTTGTTCCCTCGGGGAGCTGCAGGGGCATCTCTGCTTGGCCTAAAGAGCCTCCTCCCCTCCATGTGCTCTCACTCTGGTGCTCACAGGGCTGTTTCCCACACTTTTTCCCCTCACTCCTCACAGCTGGGCAGTATCTCCCCGTCTCCAAAACATGCTTTCCCTGAGGCCCCCACAAGGCTGAGGGGCAGAGCCCTGAGGGGGGCGCCTGGAACCAGCTGAGTCCAGCACGGGGTAGCCCCTGACACTTCTCAGCACCTGGGCCCATACACTCAGCAGTGTCACTGCCCATAACAGGGTTTCCAAGGTCCAGCAGACACAGCTGTGCTCTAAATAGTTATGTATTTCTGTGCCTGGAGAGGCTATGATGCCTGCCTGCATTGCGCAAGGTTAGATCACAGAATCATGGAGTGGTTTGGAAGGGACCATATAAAGATCATGCAGTTCCAACCCCATGTCATAGGGAGGAACACCTTCCACTAGGGCAGGTTGCTCAAAGCACCATCTAACCTGGCCTTGAGCGTTGCCAGGGATGGAGCAGCCACAGCTTCTCTGGGTAACCTGTGCCAGTGCCTCACCACCCTCACAGTGAGGAACTTCCTAATGTCTAATCTCAATCTCCCCTCTGTCAGTTTAAAGCCGTTCCCCCTTGTCCTATCCCTACATGCACATGTAGTAAGTCCCTCTCCAGATTTCTTTAGGCCTCCTTTAGGCACTGGAAGCTGCTCTGAGGTCTCTCCAGAGCCTTCTCTTCTCCAGGCTGATCAAGCCCAGCCCTCCCAGCCTGTCTTCATAAGAGAGGTGCTCCAGCTCTCTGATCATCTTTGTGGTCCTCCTCTGGTTTCACTCCAACAAGTCCATGTCCTTAATGTTGGGAGACTCAGAACAAATGCAGCACTCCAGGTGGAAGTGGGGAGGTGATTCTCCCAGCTCAACTTGCTGGTCATGCTTCTTTTGATGCAGCCCAGCATACAGTTGGCTTTCTGGGCTGAAAACATACATTGCTGGCTGATGTTGAGCTTCCTGTAAATGAACACCCCCAAGTCCTTCTCCTCAGGGCTGCTCTCAATCCAGTCTCTGCCCAGCCTGTACTTGTGCCTGGGATTGCCCTGACCCAGGCACATGACCTTGCACTTGGCTTTTTTGAACTTCATGAGGTTCGTGGCCCACCTCTCAAGCCTGTCAAGGTCCCTCAGAACGCTCCTGGCTGTATCACTGGTGCCCACATTAAAACAAAAGCAGCAGATAACAGTAAGTGGACTGTATGAGGCTTGGTCGTCTCTCAGTGACATGCCCCCAGTGAGCAGCACACTTCTCTAGAGAGGGTGTCAGATTAGTAAATGGGTGACTCTGTACCTCTCAGAAGAGAGTCACTTGTACTGTCACCCATTGCCTTTTGATGGCATAAAAATGGTGTTTATTCCTGAGAAGAATCCAAGGGAAGACAGTTAACAGTGCACCGCTCAAACATCTTAGTGCACAGCAGCAGTTTCCAGTTTTAAGATCTTTTTGGACAATAGGGTTGAAACGCTTTCCTTATCACACCTTCCAGGAGTTCAGGAATGAATCATATATGTATGAACTGTCACACTCAATCAGATCCTACTCACACTGTTCTGCTAATAGCAACTAGTTTCTGGAAGGGCATGCAAGAAACCAGCCACATACAGAAAAACACTCACCTAACAAGTCCTCCTATTTTCTTTCATGTTCTGCTTAGAAACCTTTTGAGCTAGACTGTTTTGGGAGCACTACATTTGAAGCGCTGTGAGGAATATCTGCCGCAACTAACTGAACTCTTCTATACTCCCATTATGTTTCAGTGCCCACACCACCTTGGAGCAATGACCAGCTCCACAATAACACTAGATGCTGCATGAAAGTGTCCTTATTTTAACTTTCATGTTAACTCCACTGCCCTATATTACATTCTCTTCCTGGATATCCAAATTACTCTCAATTTCTCACCCTTCCACACATCTCCTGGGATTCAGCCCACCACTAGGAGAAATATGGAGACAACTGGCCAAAAGCTCACTCTAATCATCCCCTCGTGGTTCCAAGTTGATCTACCAGCTAATTATCTTCATCTCCAAGCCTGCAAGTCCCTTCTCAGCCATACCTCAAATTAAACCTTGAAGATCAACTCTACTTCCTTCCATGGATCTGCTTCTGTTTTTCTGCACAGCTCTCTTCCATCTGGAATTCCACAAGGAATTTGACATTATCAGCAGATATGTCCTATTCCTGCTTTCACCCAAATCCGTTAAAAGTCTCAGATAGATATTTTAAAGATTTTCTCGCTCCCAATGGCTAAGGGATATATTCTCGTGACAATACAGCTAGTTTTTCATTATCAAAGACCCTGCTGACAAAGATCTCCTCTTAGTTCCTGAGTTTCGCTTTTCTCTCCCATTTTGTCTTCTGAATTTTGTTCTCACCTATGGTACATGGATTACTACACTTCTTTTGGTTTTTTTATCATCAGTACACAATATATCATTTTCATTTGTCTTCAGTTTTGTTCTAATACCTCATAATAGCCTGGCTTTCTTTTTCTTTTCCCATCCAACAAATCAGCAGCAGCCAGGCTGTTGTTCTTGCTCTCCAGCACAGGAAAATTGCCAAGTTTGAAATCCATTTCTCATATACCTGTCTGTCTCTTCTCCATCTTCTGCTGTAGTCCTTCCTTTCTGGGGAAAGAATGTCTGTATTCCCCAGACATTCATCCTTATTTGCTGGCTCTGCATACCTGGAGTTCTCTGCACTGCTTCTTCATTTCACCTTTAATATGTTTTTAGAGGCTGGTCAGAATGCCACCTTTACTTCTAACCACACCACTGACCTTCAAAAACTTTGTTTTGTAAAGTCTGTCTCAGCTAGCGATTTCTCTTCGTAACCATGCAAGCGTATTTCTTCCTCCACACATATTCACAGTCTTTCTCCACTGGCAGCTTGAAGTGCTTACTCGGTATTCATTGTTGTCTACTTTCCCAGCTTTTAGACTTAAAACCTGCCAGTCTCACTGCCACAGAAACTGCCCTGTTTGCAGGCTTCAGAGTGAATTGAGAGTCCTGTCAGCAATCACAACTGTATTCTTGGTTCAGTTTAGCAGCATTATGTTCAAGCATTGTAAAAGAAGTGCCAGAACAGAACTGGCACGACTGTATTTATACTCAAACTGCAACATCACCACCTCATAAAGCTGATGATTCCAATCAATGAATTGGACTCAATAAGGGTACAATTTTAAATGTCTCAATTTGAAAGTCAATGGTAATCATTCAGCTGCTATAATTAGGCAAAGCAATGCTTCCAAATCCAGAAAGAAGTCTTTTTTGATGCAGTGCCTCAACATGAGGAAGAGACAAGACTTAATTGCGCTATTAAATATGCAGGATTTGAGCTACTCCCCAGGAAAGTATAAACTCCACAATGCTGCCTTCTCAAACGTGACCAAAACCCAAGGCCAGGTTAGACGTGCCTTTGAACAAATTAGTCTGGTAGAAGTTGTCCCTGCCCACAGCAGGACGGTCAGAACTAGATGATCTTTAAGGTCTATTCCAACCCAAACTGTTCTATGATAATATGAATCACTTCAGCATGTCAGGACAAAAGTTAGCATAAATAATGTAACATTTCCATTGAAGCGGACTGTAGGTTTTGCTGATTATAAAGTATGTAGGAACTTCTACTAAATGCAAAGCTGGCCATCATCCTACAAATGCAACATAGCCTTTTTTCCCCTGTAGCTACTTTTACCAGCCTGCTCTACCAGCCTGCTACTTTTACCAAAACTGCTCTCAGGCCATTACAGCCAATAGAAAATATCACCTAGATCTAAGGACTTCAAATCTCTGCAGTGGTATCAGAAGGAATCCACATCATAAAAAATTTCTACTACAATGGCTACTGGAGATTTATTCCTGCAGAGAAGATTACGTCAGCCTTTTCTCCAAATAAAATCAATCCTTGCACTTAAATAATTATTCCAATTTCTATGAAATAACTATTTTTTTTTCATAGTGTTTTTAACACTTTTATTAATGATGAGTTGACAGGAGGAGACAAAAATAGGAAATCCCCTCATTTAATGGTGAGATTGACGAATAATTATTCAAGAATAAGATGAATTGGCTATGCATCAATATAAAACCCATACTGTACATAATATCTAACAAAACTGACCCTCAAATGTCTGCTTACTGTCAGATGAAGATTATGATATATGGTTTTCACCTGAATTTAAGAAAAGTAAAACAATAGCTTTTAGGATTTTCTTTTTAGGCATGAATTCAGAGAGAAGCCGTGTTTAGACGTGGGCATTTAAACAGACAAAAGAACATATTTTAGCTAAATGTTTAGCAAGTTTCAGTAGTTCAGCTTGTTATTTTTATTGACAGCAAAAATTGACACTGAACATATTGAGCTATGTCTTACTTACTGAGAACTATTGAAACATCTGTTTTACTCCTGAGCTCCACAATCCAGCAGCGCTCCAGGATTACCACTTCAGAGGCTTCAGAACTCTGAGAGATAAAATATGACAGAATGTTAGGATTTGGAACCTGACTGGGAAGTCCTTCTGTTTAGCTGTTTACAGCCAATGTAACATGTAGATATATAAAGAAAACAAAGCATAAAAGTCACCAGGCAGATGGATACAGGCGTTCTTTAATTACTGATCTGCACCATCCTACTTCAGCTCTATGAGCTATAATGGGAATAAACTGTTAGAAAAGACCACACCAGAAACTAAGAGAAAAGGAACTCAGTAGTTAGCTTTTTTCTCCTATTGCAGGTATTCAAAAGTTTAGCTGCCACCTCATTCCTAAACAAATCAGGCAAGTCTAGCTCATTCCAACTTTCATATTTACTAGTAAGACTGAATCAAATGTCAGATTCCATTAGAAGAGTAGGACACTTTCAAGGAAACAACATAAGAGTCTTACAGCAGGCGTTTCTCTTCAATTTTTATTTAAAAGGGATTTCTTTATCATCACTTGAAACTTTGAATTTTGTCTCTAGCCATGCAATTCAAATGACATTAAATGATATGGGGACCTATTGCAGAGTGCAGTATGATACAAATCACCACTATCATTTTTTGAGTGCTCTGAAGAGAAGATGCAGGCTCTTCTAGTTTAGCATGACTCATTTTTCACAAGAGCGAAGCTATCAATCACTCCCTCAGAATTAATCCTTTTTACCTTAAACTTTTATCATCCATTTTTTATCCTTAACATCTGGTAACAAATAACCCTTAGAAGATGTTCCTATATACTCCCTCATTGCAGGTTCATAACACAAATGCTGCAGAGCTCATTCTCTACTTCACTGAGATTCTGCAGAGAATAATGTAAACTATTATTTTAACATTCCTTCCTCAGGTACTTCTTTCTTCAAGTGATCCTAAAAATGAAAACTTTTTCATACTGTAGATCACTTTTACCAAAAGCCTGAACTTTAGTTCCACACGTGACATTTAATGAATGCCTTCATAAAACAGTTCAAATTTTAACACATGCTTAATATACACAGGTTTTCTCGTCTGCCTCTTTCTCCACATTTATACTGCATTATTTGTTCTGCCAGAACCAGGTTCTGCCAAGAGGTTCATATTCTTTTTGAAATGGATGGCTCAATTCTGCATTTTCTTACAGAAGACCCTTTACTTACTTAGTAATTCTATCATCTTTCACAAGAAAAAAAATGAGTTTAATACAGTAAGGCAATAAGACCACAGTAAGACTGATGAGTAATGATTTCCCCGAGAAAGTCTATCCCTTTTACCACTTATTAAATTAATACTCCAAACCCAGTTATCAAAGCAGAAATCAACATCCAAAGGTCACAAAGGTTAAAATAAAACAAAGGTCCAAGGAAAAAGCACATGATGTTATACTGAAATATGCCAGAGGTCAACAGAGAAATAGACTCAGAACAAGCAATCAGACTTATCGAGAAACCACCTGTACACTAACTTGTTTGAAGTATTATTCAGGCTGGGTTGCTCTAAAAGGGATGCACTGTCCTGTAGACTGAAACCCAGCTAATTGATTGGTTAATAAAACTTTAAAAAGAAGAAAGCACTGCAACTGTGCATTAAGTTAAGTGAGAAATACAAGTGCTATGTTGGGAATTCTTCATTTGTAGAATCCAGCGAGTCACGCATAGGTGGTAACCCAGACTCAATTCTCGGGTGCTGTTGAACAAGACATTCTTTGAGGTTCTACATGGTAAAGTAAAATACAAAAAGTCTTTAAGGGCAGCAGTTCAAGTCACCTTGGGAAAATAGGCAATAATAGTTCAAAACCAAGTATCAGGCTAATTTGGAAAAGTTCTTTCACTGCAATACTGCAGAAACACTTTGAATTTTTCAGATTTTGAAGGAAAGTATCAATATCAGTAGTTCTCCAGACTTAAAAAGTTGGTAATGCAGTGTGACTCCTTTAAAAGCTGGCAATCTTTCAGAAAAGATATGACCAAACCCAAGGGTTTATTTCAGAAGTTAACAAAGATCTGAGACAATTTAACACTCAGCTGTGAGTACATCAGACTCCTATACACTGTCAGAAAAATAGACAATCAAACATAACAGCTTTTTCTCTTTTCACCACTACAGAAAATGGTTCCTCTGCTGATATTCATGCCCCAGAGATGAAACTGGTAAATGTAACAACTCCATAGACTTCGATTTCCTCCAAAATATATATCTAAAATAAGTGGAAGCCTGTCAGTATGTAAAGAGAAGCAACTATCTGTTTCATGTCTTTCAGACAAGTCAGGTATTCAAAAAGGCCAGGAATGAAGAACCACAGCTTCCATGTAGCCTGTTGGAGCTGCCAAAATTCAAAGGCTTTATGTTTGGATTTGTATATGAAAGGGATATGTGTAATGCAAACAAATTGGCAAGTGGTTAGCAAAAGATAACTATCAAATCATTAACAAGAATTTGTACATGAGTAAGGATTTTCTTGACGCAGTTGACATACAAGAGTAACTACAAACATAAAGGAGACAGTTCAGGATTATTTGAAGCTTTCTGCACTTTAAGAAAGCAGATGCTACAGCCCCAGAACCTCTTTAGAGACAAATTACTCAACTCCCTACACCAGTGGAAGTGGGAATGAAACCATGCTACATCTTCAAATTAATCTGACTGCTTTTCCAAGGTACACAATCATGTACAGTGATCAGATTATCTGATACATTTACTTTTCCTGTATGCGAGAGGGAACAAGAAGGGAAACAAAAGATGAAAAAGCATTAAGGCTGCCAGAAAAGAAAGCACATATTGCTGCAAAACATCTCCTACATCATGACACAAAATGGAAGATAAATACCTTATGAATACTATTACAAGAGACTTTTAATCATTTAGATGAGCTGTGCTCTGTCAAACAAAAAACTAGCAGAAAATGCATTTACAAATGAAATGACAAAATTGTAATCAAGGGAACCATTGTGCATATCTGAGAGATCAGCTTTGTTTTTCAGTATCTAAGGAGATCCAAAATTTCTCGCTAAGTGCATGATATGACCTTCTTTGGACTAGCTTGCCTCCCCCTCAGGTCCAATTTTAAATAAAAGGGTAACTTCTAACAAACTGGTCTTTATGCACAGCAAATAGGATCAAAATCAGCTCTGTAGTAATGTTTATTACCTAATATATTGGGGTTTGCTTCCTACCATTGGTAATTTAGGATAACTGTCATATAAAACTTCTTTGATCAATCCAAATGCCAAACAGCAATTAGGCCTTGAAGTATTACATCTTTCTTAAAATACAGACAAAGGCACACCACCACTGCCCAGATCATGAAATTGTGTTGAAACACTGATTTGAGGAGAAAACTAAATGATTCCTAAATTTAACTTAAACATCATAGCAAACTGCTGAAGTAGAAGAGTGCCCAACACCTAGAATCAGCAGAAACCCTTTCAATTCACTTTGCCAAATGATTGGCCAAGTTTTGCTGTTGTAAATCCAAAGTACTGCTCTACAACTAAAGCCACTACTGTCTGTTGCAACTGTCATGAGTTTCAAATCGGAGTAGTGAAGACATCCCTGTTTCTGTGGAATCCATGCATAAAACTGAAATAAGAGACAGTTACACAGATCACATGAGCAGATGTCTGCTTAGTGTATATTCATACCTACATGACTGTACACAGCTCCTTTTAACATCAAGGAAGCTTAATGATACTAAACTGGCAACCATCATTCAAGTACCTAGCTCCAGATTCCTGAGTCAGCCAAAGCACGTATTGTATGGAGGCATTTTCTGCCACAGTAAAGTGTAACATTTTTGCAGTTAGAAAACATAAAAACTGCAGACACATTCTACAGTAGAGAGGGAAGCACACAGTATTTGAAATTACATTGGCACTACGATGTAAGTGGACTGTGCAATAACAACTACATTATTGCAGACTCAAGACTGCCATTTTTCCTTGGATTGGGCAGGGGAGAAGATAAAGGAAATGCTTTTGAAAAAATTAAAGCACTGAGAAACTCTTAAAACTGTCAGTGTCGTACCTGAACTATTTTTGCGTTCCTGTAGATCTGACCTGATGTCTCACTGGAGGGGAGGAAGTGTGTCATTGCAAAAGGGGTCTACAATAGGAGGGTGGCTGTTGTAAGGAGGGAGGAAAAAAAAATAACCTACTGTTATCTATATCAAGTCAGGAACTGAACCAACAGCTAAAATTGGAAGTGAGATTCCAAGCAATTCCTCTGTGTTAAAACAGTGAGTAGAAAAGTAAAGCTATAGATAGCACTGTAGAAAAACCAAACATCATGGAAAGTAAAAACTCTTCTCATACGACATTACAAAAAGCCCCCAGAGTTAAACAGGGTGGGGGGGTGTGTGAATTTCACAGTTCATTTTTTTTAAAGCTTATTTTTGCAAACTTGAAACAATGAAATTCAAAAGTGCGATAGAGTAGGGATGCTGCATATACCTATCCGTTTATCATTCCTTTCAAATCAATCATTTTCTGCTTCATCTAAACATATTCCTATGATCGAAACAAGTTAAAGACAAATGTTACCAAAAGGTAACAAAATGTAACTATAATGGACAAAATGATAGTCACACACAAGTACAAAAAAGGCTATGCTAGGGAATAAAAAAGCTAAAAATATTTTCAAGATGCCAGTGATGAGAATTCATTTCCTGCATGCTGTTAAAGTACTTGCAATAGAGGACTTTGCCTGAAGGGATTGGTAGCAGAAGGTGAAGTTTATCAAATTATTTTGAGCCCATATCACCTCTCCCTCAAACTGCAAAGTCATCACTGTCCACCACTTAATGAAAGATGTATCTAATGCCTTTCAGTGGAAGCCTTAGAGGAAAAGTTGGTGGCTGAGGAAACCTGAAAGACCAGGTATATGGGCACCTACAAGGCTGCTTTCAGTGATATACAGGCGAAGAGCCTACTTGGCAAAAGTGGAAAGCGAAGAAAGCTCCTAATTTGGGACTCTTCCCTACTTCCACTATGTACCTACATCCTGACTGTGTAAACCTGGCTCAGGAAATCTCAGTGTCCTCATACTCCTGCTGAAGGCTGGCTTTCCTGGAGGATAGCTAGAAAACTGTATTCGGCTCTGAGGCCTCCAATGTGAGAGGAAGGTAAATCTGTTGGAGCAACTCCAGAGGTGGCCACGAAGATGGTCAGAAGGAAGGAGCACCTCTCCTACAGAGAGAGGCTGAGAGAGCTGGTCTTTTTCAGCTTGGAGACAAGATGGCTCTAGGAAGACTTGGGGCAGCTTCCAGTACCAAAAGGGCCTACAACAAATCTAGAGAGGGCCTTTTTACAAGGGCAGGTAGGAGTAGGACAAGGGGGAATGGCTTTACACTGACAGACGAGAGATTTAGATTAGGTATTAAGAAGTTCTTCACTATGAGGGTGGTGAGACACTGGTACAGGTTGCTCAGGGAAGTTGTGGCTGCCCATCCCTGGCAGTGTTCAAGGCTAGGCTGGATGTGTCTTTGAGCAACCTGGTCTAGTGGAAGATGTCCCTGCCCTTGGCAGGGAGGTTGGAACTGCATGAATACTGCTTGCCAACCCTTAAAGGGTGGTTTTAATTCTGAAAATTATATGCTTGTATATAGCATGCAGTTATTTGTTAATACCTCAAAATTAGAACAGTGTATTTTGCTTTATTTGGCAATGGACATAGTGCTGTAGAAATACACTGAAATAAATTTAAGACTTAGCTTTTCTATTTGTGAATGAAATTACCCTGACAATTCATGTTTCTTTTTTCTTGTGCACATATATATAAAAGCTGTGCTTTAACTGCATGATGATGAACCTTATCTGTGCTAACACTGAAATAGCAAATGTAGGTGGTAATGTTTATAGCATAGTGAAAAGCAAGACCTGAGCACACGCATACATCATTGAGCTAGTATCAATCTGACTAGCTCATTTTGCAGTACCAGTGAAGTTCTAAAAACTCAGGATCATAGACAAGTTGTACAGCTTGTGCTATTTTTAATGCCATTAGGACTTTGTTTCTATTGGTATCAGAGCAAGATAGGTTAACACTAGGCTATTGTTAATACTGTTCTATGCTTGCTATGTGTTGCAGACCTCTGGTCACACTGTAGGCATGCCAAGAGACAGTGGTCATATCACATCTATTCCTAGTCTTATAATCACAGAATGGTTTGGGTTGGAAGAGACCTTAAAGATCATGCAGTTCTAACCTCCCCGCCATGGGCAGGGACATCTTCCAGTACACCAGGTTGCTCAAAGACACATCCAATCTAGCCTTGAACACTGCCAGCGATGGGCAGCCACAACTTCCCTGGGCAATTTGTGCCAGTGTCTCATCACCCTCACAGTGAAGTCTCCTTTAATATTATAAATTCTTCTGCCATATTTATATTCCAACCCTGTATCTGTTCAGTAATGCAAAGCCTAAGACCCAAACTTCACGATAAGGAAAAATATGCTTCCCAGGCATCTGATGGGGTGCTTCAATTACTCCAGACATGCTGTAACCTGGTAGTTCATTGCAACAGTCTTTACAAACTGGCAGCTCTCTGAAAGATACTTAAATCATCTTCCTCAAAAAATGCTCTCCCCACTGTGATTAATCCATCAGGCAATGCTACCAGATCCCAGCTTCATGCTGACAATATAACACCAATAATCTGTATTCACTCTGGAACACGTTGACTTACATCGCTGAACAAGTCCTGCAGTACAGAAAAGGACTCGTAACAGACTATTACCTTTAGCAAATGTGAATGTTTAACCAACAGTCATTTTCTTTTCAGTTTAAAAATGCATCAGGAGTATATAATAATGATGTACAAATACACACCCTCTTAATACACACCCCACTCAGTTTATTATACATGAGCATAATTGAAAAATGAAAATTAGACACTTTCAACATTCTACACACAGCTTGAAACAATCTGAGATTTCCCTGTCTACCTAAAACGTTTAATGTATTCAGTTCAAATACAAATTAGTGAAGTGTTTTAAAGTTATATTTTGGTGCTGGATCACTCTACCACATACCTCCCATAATACAGGGGTTTTTTTGTGTTCTACACTTTTTGGCTACCATATAAAAACCATGTTGTTAATACCTGGCACAGTTCCCAATATAGTGCCTTCTAACTTCAAAAATAACTGAAAATAAGAATTAAATGTTACCTGCATATTAAAATTAGATATGACAGCTTATAGAATCACTTAGATTGGAAAAGACCTATTAGATCATTAAGCCCAACCGTTAATCCAGCTCTGCCAAGTCCCCCACTAAACCACATCCCTAAGTGCCACATCTACATGGTTTTTAGATACAAAATATCCCGGTTTTTATCCAGTGAAATGTATGCCCATCTAAGCCACAAACAGCCAATTTCCCAAGCAGAATGCTGTGGGAAATGGTGTCAAAGGCTTTACCAAAGGCTAAGTAGACAGCATCCACAGCCTTTCCTGCAAACACTCAGTGAGCCACCTTGTCATAGAAGATCAGGTTAATGAAGCAGGACTTGCCAAGCAAGATTATATTAGTTCTGATTGCCAAAGGTTTGAAGAACCAGGGTATGATGACAATTATTGCACTGTGCTGCTATAATACTGCCCTTGGCAATAAGAAGAACAAATGACATAGAGGATTCCTACAATAAGGGCATCAGTGAACTACTGCAATGGGACCAATAGGCAGTACAAAGTCTTTGCTTGTAACAGTGGAACCAACATCATGAATATATTTTAGTTATGCAAGTAAAAAACAAAAAAAGCAAAATGCAAAAAAACCCAGGAACTCAGTAGAAAACTCAGTACAATAGTTCCCTGACACAGGGTCTGAACATGGGCTGCACAGCCCCTGCAATAAAGGTGCTGAGAAACATTTTCTGGGTGGCACTGAGTCCCATGCTAGTAAATGCATGCTGAAATTAGTTTAGCTACCTTTAGTCTTAAAAAGTACTCCTAGCAAGCAGAAACAGTTGCTGTTTGCTATTCCCAAAATATGGCAGGCGTGGAAGAGTCATCAAAGAGGTCATCAGTCAGGAAGAGAGGAGGGAAAGAAGTTCATGCTGGTACACTCACAGCCACAACTTCCTTGACTCCCTAGCAGTTCCAGCTAAAGTAGGGCAGCATCAGATCTTTGTGTTTCTGACACTGCATGCTGAAAAGCTAGAGGATATTTGAACCCCTGATCGTAACTACTCAGTAAGTTAGCATCAGACTTCCTCACCTCATTGCTTACCTCCTTCTCAACGTTTATGCACATGTGACATCACCAGCCTCAACACAAATCCCTGTTGACGCACTCCACTGTAAGAACTGGCCAAGCAGTTGTAGTTCCTAGACCTTGTTCTTGATTCAACTAGATATCCATGCTAGACTTCTCCTCCCTATTACAATGTAGTGATCTGCATTATTTGTATAAGTACGTGGAAAAAAAAAAAAAAAAAAAA